>CM057048.1:34174573-34477073 GCA_029948455.1 Solanum rostratum | reverse complement strand
ATTCAAGTCATCTATAACCCACTAACTACTCATTTAAAGAACCAAGCACGAATCATCTCTATAAATGAGAGAGAATGAATAAAATGATGAGAATCACGCTGAATCAGGGACGCACGATGGAAAAAGAATAAACAAAAGGAAGTTTCCTAACAGTCTTCATAGCCTCTCGAAGATAAGTATAGACGTCTCCATACCGATCCTCGAGACTCTACTAGACTCGACTTTTACACACGCGAGATCTATGAACCTGGGGCTCTGATACCATTTTGTCATGACCCAAAAATGGACGTGACGACACTTACTCCAACCTACCAAAACAAGTCAGCCTAAACCCAACAAGAATCGAAATGACGTGCGGAAGTACTAAATAAAATAGATAACTAAAAAGAGAAATCTTTACAAACTTAAATACCACCCAAGGATTGGTTGTCACGTGTACAAGCCACTAATCATACAGAAATCCAAAGAATTACAAGTTTGAAACTGTCTTTCTTCTCAAATAGAACAAAGCAGAAAGGAAACAAGACAAGAGAGTCAGCCAAATGACAACAACTACCTCTCTAAATCACTTGAGAAGCCTCGGATGATCAAGAAAAATACTATTCACAGTCCGGGATCAAAACCTACATAAGTGTAGAAGCAAGGGTGAGTACCAAAAACAACGTGGTACCCAACAACTCAACTAACAAAACAGAATAAGTCCAATAGAATATACAAACTCTTTTCATCCCAACCAACCTCCACAACTACAACCGGCACGGAAAATCAGCCCAGCCTAGCAACACATAATACATACTAGAGATAGTTTTCCAGTATATCACAATATCAAATCATAAGTCACAACTCACAAGTAACAACACAATCAATCACAAGAACAACATCATGCCACACAGGAATATGCAAAGATGAGATGCAATGTTTATGCAATAATTGCCGGTAATGACCTCGGCATCATAATATCAACAAAAAATACCTCAATATCACAACATCGCCGGTAAAGACCTCGGCATATTATCATCGCTGGCAAAGGCCTCGGCATCACAATATCACTAAAAATACCTCAATGTCACAACATCACCGGTAAAGACCTCGACATATTATCATCGCCGGCAAAGACCTCGGCATATTATCATCGCCGGCAAAGACCTCGGCACATTATCATCGCCGACAAAGACCTCGACATATTATCATCCCTGGCTAAGACCTCGGCACATTATCATCGCCGGCAAAGACCTCGGCATCATATCTCGACCGGTAAAGACCTCAGCCCCAATTTTTACCATCTCACTCATATCAATATCCATAACCAATGCAAAAAATGCGTGACATAAAATGAATGAACATAAGATGAAGTCCACAAACAAATCCACTCATAATCACCAACCACAACCACAACCACATATCTCAATATAGAATTCATGCCACTTAACCACATTTTCAATTCAGGTGTTACAACACCACACATAACCAACCACAACAATATATCTCAATAATAGAATTGACACCACTTAACCACATTTTCAATTTAAGTGTTACAACATTCCACCAATTCACATTTATATTTAATCACCTCATTTTTATAATATTAAAATATTTCATGAATCACACATAGGATAAAGGAAAATTTGAGAATTCTACGAGAATTACAAAGTTTTGAAAGTCCACTTGCCTCAATTAATAGAATAACACTCCGAATCTTGAGTCTTTTGTAACGCTTTCAGATAGTCAAAATCTGTTCAAATACATAATCTACATATGAATATGAATCTAATGACACCCATATTGCTATATTTATTTTTGGCTCAAAAATCGGGTCAAAAAGTCACTTCTAGCCTTTAAATTCGAATCTGAAAATTTCTTTCAGATTATGTTTACCCATAATAAACTAAACGTATACGTCAAATTTCAGCTAAAACGGATCGTTGTTCGACCCCCAAATCAAAATTTTATTCTAAGAACCCTAGGACTATATTTTATTAATTTAATATAAATTATACACGTTTCTATCCTAAATATTTACTCATAATCTCATGAAAACCTAATAGAAAGGATGAGAATACTTACCTTGTTGTTTTGGGATGAAAATCACAATTTTTCTCTATCTTTTTCCCTTTTTTTTTCCTTCCCATAATTTTTCTTTCTTCTGCGCGTCGTTTTTTTGGCTTTCTGCATTTTCCAACTTTTTTTTTGGTTCTGTTTTGGGTTTCAACAATTTGGGGCAGCAACCCCTTTTCAACCCTTTTTTTTATTCCTTTATTATTATTATTATTATTATTATTATTATTATTATTATTATTATTATTATTATTATTATTATTATTATTATTATTATTATTATTTCGTACTAAAAGTGATAAATTCCATTAACCTATTTTTGATAAATATGGGATATATAATATAGGATATCAATTAAAATATTATTTTAATCCACCAACTAAATTAATTATCTAAAATTATCCGTCAACTAAATAGCCGTAATTATCGAATAGTCCAAAATTTTCAATTTAAATTTACAAAAAAGACCTTTTACGAAAGAGAGAGGATTCATGTTTAAAATAACCTAACGGGTCATTACAATAAATCTTGATTATAAGAAGCAAAGTCTAATAGTTGAGTTTCAATTTTTATCCATTCGTCTACAAATATATTGTTGAAATAATTGCATGTAAAATTATATTCTCATCATCTCTTATTTGAAGCTTATAACAATAATACTCACGACAAGAAACGGTGTCTCATTTATGCTTTCCTTTTTGCAGTAGTTCAACCTCCATATTAAGCAAGCCATCACTTGAATGTATATTTATTACATTTGATAATTGTTCTTGCTCATAATATATTTGTGTTAATGTGTTTGAAGAACGTTTAATTTTCTTAATAGCATAATGCCATCCACCTTGACCATATGGAAATAGCAGTGGATATTGCAATGGATCATAACAACCATAATAATAATTTATCAATTGACTTATATCACTTTTTGTATATATTCAAATATGTGGTGTAGATATGGAATTATTCATATTTTGTTCTACCCATATTCCTGCAACTTTTGATACAGTTGGTAGGTTATATATACGCTGGTCTAAACCAGAATCACACTTAATAGCAATATAAAAATCAGTTAGTTGTGGAACATCTATTAGAGATTTTAAAAATATTGAGTATGGATTAATTTTCAATATGCCCATTAAAGTTTTTACAACATATTCATTTAGTTTATTTGAACATGCCATTCGATTTCTTATTTCATTTTCGCTATCGAAGAAGTACAATTGAAGGTTTTTACTTTTTTGTTGGTGGGAATTAGGTCATTTATAAAATGGTATATTTGTCCTTGAACCCGAAAAGTATAAATGCCATTTTTATTTTTTGCTAATTCTTTGTCATAAGTTACTCCTAGAGAAGTAAAAACAAATGTGTTATTATATGTTCTAATATAAGTTCGAAAGTGTTTTGCTATATTATTATTTCCTAAATAAAGATTTTTTAATTCTATTGGAATTTCAAGTGAAGCTAACCGAATAGAACCATTGCTACAACAAAATACAGATGGTTCAAATTCAAATTTTACAACTTTACAAAATTGACAATTTGGTACATCTTTTAATTTGACATAATTAATGTCTGATGGAATTGTAGTTGAACATCTGAGTTCAGTCGAAATGTTAAGAGATCTAGAAGATGATGTAGTACCCAGGTCATTTTTTATTGAATATTCAGATGTATGTTGTCTTTTCAATTCGGCTCTTTTGCTCGTCGTCGTGCCAAAAGTTTTTGTTTTTCCTCAAGTAGCATCAACCTATATAACTCACGTCTTCTACCATTTCTGTTAGCATTTGATTTTGAAAAAGTACTTCCGTATTTATTATTTCTATTGGTTGACATCTTTGGCGCTTGAATTATTTATGATGCCTTGCATAAAATAAAATGTGAAACTATATTTGCCTTTAGATAGACTATTCTATTATGTAGTAATTAATTAATAATAATAATTAGAAAAAGGGTTGAATGAATTCTACTTACAACGCACTGCAAGGTGAACGAAACACAGAAATGGGTAGCTACTCCAGCAAACAGAAATGTAATGCTCGGTAAAATAACTAAAATATCTCTAGAGGAGAGGTGTGCACAAAATGCGTCTTTCGATGCTCGGATTGAAAATTCAAGAACGGATACGTGATCAGCACGAAAAATTGAGTGGGAGAAGGGTCTCGGTCGATTTTTAGAGCGACTAAGTCAAAAGATAATTTTTCGTTCCAAAACGAAAAAACAATGAGAGTTCGCGACGGAGCTGCATCGCGGACCTATCGCAAAGCCACACTTATGTTTTTCTGTGATTTTTCGACGGAGTTGAGTTTTTCAGAAATATGTTGTCCGCGACAGGTCCGCGTCGCGGACTGTGTTATTTCAAGTCGGGAAATTTTTTTTAAAATTTCGAGGGGCATTCTAGTCCATCCCTAATACTTTCTAAACTCCCATACGAAGAATATAAGTCATTTTCTCTAAGAAAGGGTTTCAAAAACCTATCCGAAAACATTCTTCCTAGAAAAATCACTAAGCCAGGGCTTAAGGGGAGTTGAGGTTGAAGGATTGAAGAGAAGATTGTTCAAGGAGTTGTTGTTAGCAATCATCCCAAGTATGTAAGGTAAACTAAAAACATGGGATTGGTCTCTCATGTGCCCCATAGAAGTCATAGATGAGTTGATGTTTAAAGAGTCTACATGCATGAATTTTTGAGAATTTTTCATTGAAAAATTGATTTGGCATTACATGTTTTCTATGTTTATGATCATCATACTATATATTTTCTTGAAATTAACATTTTTCATGAGATTTTGCATAATCTTACATGAGTATTTGAAAATCATGCATAATAAACTTAACGGGATGAGTCTAGAGCCTTGACGATGATGATGTTGTGATTGTGTTTCAAATTGATGAGAGACTTGATGATGATGTTGATGAGAATAATGTTCATGAGTCTTAAAACTTGAAACTAAATTCTAAAAAGAGTGTTTCGAGTCCATGATGTTGATTTTGATGTTGATGTTGATGAGACGAGTTGATGTTGATGTTGATGTTGAGGTACTACGTCCCTATGGGACTGATGATGATGTATTATGTCCCTATGAGACTGATGATATGGTATTATGTCCCTATGGGACTGATGAGATTGATGTTTATGAGCATGTCAAGTTCTGGGTGGAGTATTGAGCACCGAAATGGGTGAGAGTGAGTCCCACTTGAACCCATCAACTACGTGGCCCGCGTAGGAAGAGAGGATTGAACCCCAATGCGGATGGTTCTTTTCTTATCCCAATAGAGGACTGAGGTTTTTCTTGTGGATCCACTGAGGTTGATGTCCTTTACCCCGGGCAGGGTACTGGATGGATGTGGCAATGACATCGCTTTGTTGTATCATCACTGGCTCATAGGTGATGGTTGTCGGTTAGAGAAACTCCTAGTGAGATCTTACTTTGATAGTACGCTGATGTTGATGTTAATGTGATAGTATGAGTCGAGTTTCCTTGAGTTGAGTTGAGTTTAGTTTCCTTGAGTTGAGTTGAGTCGAGTTTCCTTGAGTTAAGATGAGTCGAGTTCCTTGACTTGAGATGAGTCGAGTTCCCTGAGTTGAGTTGAGTTGAGTCGAGTTTCCTTGAGATGAGTCGAGTTTCCTTGATAATGTTGAGATGAGATGTTGAGGAGTCATTTGTCTACTCTAATTTCTTGCCTTAGATAGACGCTTGACATTCTGATGGAGTATGATGTTGAGTTGATGTTATCCCTATGCTTTTGTACTTATATGGTTACATCCAGCTATTTTACATACCAGTACATTCCACGTATTGACACCACCCGGCGCTGCATCATTTCATGATGCAGATATAGGAGTCAGAGGACTTCAATAGACGCATCGTTGAGGTCAGAAATTTCGAGATTCAGTCATTGGTGAGCCTCCTTGCTATCCGAAGGAGACCCTTTTATTGTTTGCTTTCGTTATTTATTGAGTTGGGTATCCATGGCCTGTTATGGTCCCATCTTAGACAATTCAGTCAAGTTAGCGGCTTCATAGGCATGAGTCGAGGTTTGATGTTGAGGTTTTCCCTTATGAGTTGAGTTAACAATTGCATTTGCTTATCTTGATGTTGAGACTGATTTGGCCATTGGCCCTTTTTTAATTGAGGTATCTCGCTGGACTACTTCCACTATTCTGCTATGCTGATGTTGACTCTATGAAACTCTCTTTTAATTTGTGCGCTACACGTTTGCAGATCATGCCTCCAAAACGCACTGTTGCCCAATGAGACACCTCAGTCCCTAACACTGAGAATCCTTTACCAGAGGTCCCTACCTAGAATGAGACAAGGAGATGGGGTCGACTTGCAAGAGCTGCTGAGGTTCCACCGGCACCTCCTGCTCAGTCAGCTTCCACTTCAAAAGTAGAATTCAGGTTAGCCATCGCATGCTCACTCAGTTGGTGGTCTCTCAGAGTAATAGCTGCGGTCCTCAGGCCCCTAGCTCCAGCTCTAGCTCCCAACAGCCTACAGCTTCAACCAGGATCAGAGATTTCCTGAGTATGAACCCGCCTGTCTATACGGGGTCTGAGGTTGGGGAGGACCCGCGAAACTTTATTGATGAGATGCGAAAGATCCTAAGGGCTATGCATGCGAATGGGGTTGAGGGAGTCGAGCTGGTCTCGTATTAGCTTTAGGATGTTGCCAATGTCTGGTATAACTAGTGGGAAGATGGTAGGTGTGAGGATGCTGAGCCTGCTGAGTGGGAGGAGTTTGAGAGCGCTTCCCACGATCACTTCTTTCCCCAAGTGTTGAGGGAGACGTAGGTTGAGGAGTTCGTGAACTTGAAGCAAGAGGGGTTGATTGTCAAAGAGTATAACTTGAAGTTCATCTAGCTGTCCCAATATGCTCCCGAGATGGTCCTTGATATGAGGGCAAGGATGAAGAAGTTCGTGTCCGAATTGGGCAGGCATGTAAAGAGGGGGTGTAAGGCAGCATTGCTGATTCCAGGTATGGACATCTCTAGACTTATGGTCTATGCCCAGCAAACTTAGGAGGACAAGAAGAGGAACAGAGAAGAGCAGCAGAGTAAGAAGGCCAAATCGGCAGGGCATGAGTCTAGCCAACAGAAGCAGAATAGGGGTGATAGAACTTTCTTCCAGAAGAAGTCTTCTAGATATGCACCCTCTACGGCGAGTGCGCTTGTTCAACAAAATAGATATGATTAGAAATTTTATGGTCACCAAAATTTCAGAGCTCAGGGACCTTGGTCCCAAGCTAGCGTTGCCCAAGGCCCGAGAGGAAAGCCACCTTGTGGCAGGTGTGGCAGGCTACACCTTGGTGCATGCCGTGTGGGCACAAATACTTGCTATTCATGCGGACAACCTGGCCATTTTTAGGGTGAGTGTCCTTCAAGGAGATGGGGTGATGGGGGTAACCGAGCTCAGTCTTCTACAGCGCCCCCTGTGGGCAATCATCAAAAGGCTACTACTGCGAATGCAGGAGGCGGGACGAACCGGGTAATCGACAAGACCAAGAGGTTGTACTAGATGTTGTTACGGGTATGCTCTGAATCTTTTCTTATAATTATTATGCATTGCTTGACCCGGGTGCCACGTTATCTTTTGTGATGCCCTACGTGGCCAATAAGTTTGAGATTCTTCTAGAGTATTTGCTTGAGTCTTATACTGTTTCTACTCCTACTGGTGAGTCTATCCTGGCTAAGAGGGTCTATAGAGACTATGTAGTATCCATCTATCATAGGGATACTTTGGCCAATTTGGTAGAGTTGGAGACAGTTGATTTTGATGTAATTTTTGGTATGGATTGGTTGCATGTCTGCCATGCATCCATAGATTGTAGGACTTGAGTTGTTAAATTTCGATTTCCGAATGAACCGGTCCTAGAGTGGAAGGGAAGTTATGTTGCACCCAAGGGTAGATTTATTTCCTACCTAAGGGCGAGAAAGTTAATCTCTAAGGGTTGTATTTATCACCTTGTACAAGTTAAATTTGATGATATTGAGTCCCCTACTCCTGATTCGGTCCCGATTGTAAATGAGTTCCCTGAGGTGTTCTCTGAGGATTTACCTGGAGTCCCTCCTGATAGTGAGATCGACTTCGGTATTGATGTACTTCCCGACACACAACCTATTTCAATTCCACCATATAGGATGGCCCACGTTGAGTTAAAAGAGTTGAAGGAGCAGTTGAAGGATTTTTTAGAGAAGGGTTTTATTAGGCCAAGTGTTTCTCCTTGGGGTGCTCCCATTCTGTTTGTATGAAAGAAGGATGGGTCTCTCAGAATGTGCATAGACTATAGGCAACTAAACAAGGTCACGATCAAGAATAAATATCCTCTTCCCAAGATAGATGACCTGTTTGACCAGCTTCAGGGTGCCTCATGCTATTCGAAGATAGACCTCAGATCAGGTTACCACCAGTTGAAAGTGAGAGAATGTGATGTTCCAAAGACAACCTTCAGGACAAGATATGGCCACTTCGAGTTCTTGGTTATGTCCTTGGGTTGACGAACACACTAGCAACTTTCATGGATTTGATGAATAGGGTGTTCAGGCCCTACCTTGACATGTTTGTAATCGTATTCACTGATGATCTCTTGGTGTATAAGAGGAATGAGAAGGAGCATGCTAAACATCTTAGAATTGTCCTTCAGACTCTTAAGGACCATGAATTGTATGCGAAGTTCTCCAAGTGTGAGTTTTGGCTTAAGTCAGTGGCTTTCTTAGGCCATGTTATTTCGGGCGATGGAATTTGAGTAGACGTCCAGAAGATTGAAACGGTTACAAACTGGCCAAGACCAACCTCTCCAACTGACATAAGGAGTTTCTTGGGGTTGGCAGTCTACTACTGCAGATTTGTTGAGGGATTTTCTTCCCTATCCGCACCATTGACCAAACTGACTCAGAAAAAGGTCAGGTTTCAGTGGTCTGAGGAATGTGAGAAGAGCTTCCAAGAGTTGAAGACTAGATTGGCCACCGCACCTGTCTTGACTTTGCCCGATGGGACGGAAGATTTTGTAATATGCTGTGATGCATCAAGAGTTGGGTTGGGATGTGTATTGATACAGAGAGGGAAGGTGATAGCCTATGCTTCCAGGTAGCTTAAAGTTTATCAGAGGAACTATCCGACCCATGATCTTGAGTTGGTAGTGGTAGTGTTCGCACTTAAAATCTAGCGCCACTACTTGTATAGAGTGCATGTGGATGTGCTCAGTGATCACAAAAGCTTACAGTATGTCTTTAGTCAGAGAGATCTTAACCTTCAACAGAGGAGATGGTTGGAATCGCTCAAAGATTATGACATGAGTATCATGTACCACCCAGGTAAAGCTAACGTTGTTGCTGATGCTCTTAGAAGGTTGTCTATGGGTAGCACAACCCATGTTGAGAAAGAGAAGAAAGAGCTAGTGAAGGAAGTGCATAGGTTGGCTTGACTGAGAGTCCAACTTGAGGAGAATGACGAGGGAGGAATTAATGTTCAGAGTGGGTCTTCATCATCCCTAGTGACTGAGGTAAAAGAGAAGTAGGATCGAGATCCTATTATACTCCAATTAAAGGAGGATGTCCACAAACAAAAAGTGATGGTCTTCTCCAAAGGGGGAGATGGGGTATTGAGATACCAGAGTAGGCTATGTGTCCCAGATGTTAATGGTGTTCGAGAGAGGATTATGGCTGAGGCCCACAACACTAGATACTCCATTCATCTGGGCTCCACCAAGATGTATCATGACTTGAGAGAAGTCTATTGATGGAGTGGAATGAAGAGGGACATTCTTGAGTTTGTTTCAAAATGCCTAAATTGCAAGCAAGTGAAGGTTGAGCATCAAAGTCCAAGTGGCTTGGCTCAAAACTTTGAGATTCCAGAATGGAAGTGGGAGATGGTTAATATGGATTTCATCACTGCCCTACTGAGATCTCGGAGGCAGCATGATTCCATATGGGCGATTGTAGACAGGATGACTAAGTCAGCCCACTTCCTGGCAGTCAAGACGACTAACACTGCAGAGGAGTATGTCAAGATGTATATCCAGGAGATTGTGAGGTTGCATGGAGTTCCCTTGTCCATCATCTCGAACAGAGGAGCCCAATTTACCTCTCACTTCTGGAAGTCTTTCCAGAAAGGATTGGGTACCAAAGTGAACTTGAGCACGACCTTTCATCCTTAGACGGATGGTCAGGCAGAGCGCACTATTCAGACGGTGGAAGATATGTTGAGAGCCTGCGTCCTTGACTTTAAAGGAAATTGGGATGACCATTTACCATTGAATTTGCATATAACAATAGTTATCATGCAAGCATTCAAATGCCCCCCTATGAGGCCTTGTATGGGAGGAGGTGTAGATCACCCATTGGGTGGTTTGAAATTGGAGAAGCTGAGTTGATTAGGTCTGACCTTGTCCACCAATCCATGGAGAAGGTGAAGATTATTAGAGAAAGATTGAAGACTGCCCAAAGCCACCAGAAATCTTACACAGATGTGAATAGAAGAGACCTAGAGTTCAAGGTGAGCGATTGGGTATACCTGAAGGTATCACCCATGAAGGGTGCGATGAGGTTTGGGAAGAGGGGGAATTAAGTCCTCGTTATATTGGCCCTTATCATATTTTGCGAAGAATTGGGAAGGTTGCTTATGAGCTAGAGTTACCTTCTGAGTTAGACGAAATCCATTGGGTTTTCCACATTTTGATGTTAAAGAAGTGTTTGGGAGATCCTGCCTTGGTAATCCTTGTTGAGAGCATAGGAGTCAGAGACAGTTTGTCCTATGAGGAAATTCCAGTCCAAATCCTGGATCGATAGGTTCACAGACTGAGAAACCAAGAAATAGCCTCTGTTAAAGTTCTGTGGAGGAACCAATTTGTTGAGGAAGCCACATGAAAAGCTAAGGAAGAGATGAGAATAAAATGCCCGCACCTGTTCGTGTTTGATGTTGATGAAAGTGTCTGAGGTAATATTCTTACTTTTAATGTAAATTGATGTTCCTACCATGAGTTGATGTGTATATTCCTAATATTTGAGTAGATGTAATTGAGGCCGATGAAGATTCGAGGATTTGAGTGAGTATAGAGGTGAGTCTTGAGTCTATTCGTGCCATAATATCGTTCCTACCCATCATTTGAGGACGAATGATCCCAAGGGGGAGTTGATGTAATGCCCGGTAAAATTACCAAAATACCCCTAGAGGAGAGGTGTGCGCAAAATGCGTCTTTCGATGCTCAGATTGAAAATCCGAGAACGGTTACG
The DNA here is from genome assembly GCA_029948455.1 of Solanum rostratum. NCBI lineage: Eukaryota > Viridiplantae > Streptophyta > Magnoliopsida > Solanales > Solanaceae > Solanum > Solanum rostratum. The sequence goes on along the minus strand of CM057048.1, from coordinate 34,465,793 downwards.
TGATAAGCACAGAAATTGAGTGGGAGAAGGGTCTCAGTCGATTTTTAGAGTGACCGAGTCAAAAGATAATTTTTCGTTCCAAAATGAAAAACAGTGTGAGTTCACGACGGAGCCGCGTCGCGGACCTATCGCAGAGCCACACTTATATTTTTCTGTGATTTTTCGACGGAGTTGAGTTTTTCCAAAATACGCTGACCGCGACAGGTCTGCATCGCAGACTGTGTTATTTCAAGTCGGGAAATTTTCTTTAAAATTTTGAGGGGCATTCTAGTCCATCCCTAATACTTTCTAAACTTCCCATATGACAAATATAAGTCGTTTTCTCTAAGAAAGAGTTCCAAAAACCTATCCAAAAACATTCTTCCTAGCAAAATCACTAAGCCAGGGCTTGAGGGGAGTTGAGGTTGAAGGATTCAAGAGAAGATTGTTCAAGGAGTTGTTAGCAATCATCCCAGGTATGTAAGGCTAAACTAAAAATATGAGATTGTTCTCTCATGTGCCTCATAGAGGTCATAGATAAGTTGATGTTTGAAGAGTCTATATGCATGAATTTTTGAGAATTTTTCATTGAAAAATTGATTTGACATTACATGTTTTCTATGTTGATGATGATCATACTATTTATTTTCTTGAAGTTGACATTTTTCATGAGAATTTGCATAACCTTACATGATTATTTGAAAAGCATGCATAATGAATTTAAGGGGATGAGTCTAGAGCCTTGACGATGATGATGTCTGTGATATTGTGATTGTGTTTGAAACTGATGAGAGTCTTAATGATGATGTTGATGAGAATGATATTCATGAGTTTTAAAACTTGAAACTAAATTCTAAAAAAGAGTGTTTTGAGTCCATGATGCTGATTTTGATGTTGATGTTGATGAGACGAGTTGATGTTGAGGTACTATGTCCCAATGGGACTGATGATGATGTATTATGTCCCTATGGGACTGACGATGAGGTATTATGTCCCTATGGGACTGATGAGGTTGATGTTTTATGAGCATATTGAGTTCTAGGAGGAGTATTGAGCACCAAAATGGGTAAGAGTGAGTCCCACTTGAACCCATTAACTACATGGCCCACGTAGGAAGAGAGAATTGAACCGCAATGCGGATGGCTCCTTTCTTATCCCAATAGAGGATTGAGGTTTTTCTTGTGGATCCACTGAGGTTGATGTCCTTTACCCCGGGCAGGGTACTGGATGGATGTGGCAATGACATCGTTTCGTTGTATCATCACTAGCTCATAGGTGATGGTTGTCGGTTAGAGAAACTCCTAGTGAGATCTTACTTTGATAGTATGCTGATGTTGATATTGATATGATAGTATGAGTCGAGTTTCCTTGAGTTGAGTTGAGTCGAGTTTCCTTGAGTTGAGTTGAGTCGAGTTTCCTTGAGTTGAGTTGAGTCGAGTTTCCTTGAGTTGAGATGAATCGAGTTCCTTGAGTTGAGATGAGTCGACTTCCCTGAGTTGAGTTGAGTTGAATCGAGTTTCCTTGAGATGAGTCTGATGTATTGATGATGTTGAGATGAGATGTTGAGGAGTCATTTGTCTACTCTAATTTCTTGCCTTAGATAGACGCTTGCCATTCTGATGGAGTATGATGTTGAGTTGATGTTATCCCTATGCTTTTGTACTTATATGGTTACATCAAGCTATTTGACATACCAGTACATTCCACGTACTGACGCCACCCGGCGATGCATCATTTCATGATGCACATTTGAGCAATAAGCCAATATGAAATCTGACTAATGAAAAGAACTATTCAGTAGTCATGTCTGTAACACCACTGTCACTATTGCAACTCTAGGTTATATATATATATATCCAAAAAGGGATGAAAAATGATATAAATAAATTGGAAGTGAAAATTGTTTTGAAAGTAATAGACATTCTAGGCTATAGATCATAATTAGGTAGATATAGAAGCATAAAAATAAAATGTAATCCCATGATAAATTGAAAAATTATACATGATAGGAGAGTGGTGAAAAGAACAGGAAACTAATTGTAATGATAGTTATACTTCTTCTATACGTTTTTCTTTACATGAATTCTTCCTGTTTGCTGTAAATGGAAAGACTAATCACCAAAAGGCACCTAAACTCATACGATGATCATGTATGAGATTGGTTTTGAATTAAATCAAACAGTACAAGAAAATAAACCTTGTATTCTTGAGTAGGCTTATAAGGAACAAATAATTTAGATGATAAGGCAACTTTGAATAAAGCAAGGCCTTTGAAGATTCTTATATACATCACTTCACTTTTAAGTTAGTATTATTTCTTGTCCTGACCCTTAACCTTCTATATTCATCGGTTGTTTGACAAATTACATTATAGGATTTAAATAATTTATAAATGCTTACTAAAATTATTGCCATTTGATATTTGCTCAGAAAAAACTGATGGCCACTTTCATTGCTTGTTTAATATGGAAAGTTATGAGCTTTGAATGTAGGAGTAGTGAATGCAAGGAGAAAAGTCAGGGAAAAGAAGTTAAACAAATACTTTTTGGACTCCATCTAAAACATAAGAAAATTTATTGTAATGAACCGTTATGTCATTTAGAAAATTAGTCCTCCTATTTTTATAAAATATTTTTCTCGTAAATTTTAAATGGATATTTTGGACTATTTAATAACTACAAATGTTTAACTTATGGGTAAATTTAGACAATTAGATTAATTCATGAACCAAAGAGTTAAGTTACTTAAGTATCACTTAACCTATATATTAAATATAAATTAGTGAGTTAATTATTTTCAAAACCTAATCAAATTAAGTAAAACAAAAAACGAAAGAAAAGAGAAAGGGGAGAAATGTACTTGTAAGACGAAGGGCACCACACTGCTCAGGTGAGATTCTCAATCTTTCAATGTGTGCAGTGATGTTTAACTTAAAGAATATAAGAATGAGATGACTGTTAAGAATTATCAGGATTGAATGAATTAGTAAAGTTAGAGATACATGCATGAAGGACGTGACCAGTGGTTAGATTGTGACCATTAAACAATTTAATTTCTAGTCTTTGCGTTGAAACTGGAAACTTGTTTATGGGCTAATTGAATGGCTGATAAGCAATTTAATGTCCCTAATCACTATACAGATGATTATGAATTATTATTTTAACATTATAAGTCCCTCCTTTGTTTGGGCACTTTTGTCCAGTGCTTTTGGTTCTTGTTGATTGAATTTATTACTTGCTGAGCGGCTTGGATGTGTATGTTTTTGTATTAAGGGATTTGTGTTATATAAATAATCATTAGAATTATATTATTTGGAGGAATTAAGACTTAGTTCTAAGTTTGAAATTTAGAAAAAAAATTGATTATAGAACTAATTGGATAATTTTTGGGTCTAGGTTAGGTCATATAGTAATATGGGTGTTGTTCGTTTCAAAAATTTAATTGTGAATTTTTATTGGATTAGATCGTGGTGCTATGGATTCTATTCAAAAGGGGGAGACTCAAGTCCCGTAGTGAGTATTTATTAAGGCAAGTGAATTTCTCAACCTTTGCTAAGTATATAGAATCTTGTGTTTCCTTGTGTGAGGGATTGAGAATGATTTTGAAATATTGGGTTAGTTTGATGTTTTACCAAGACCATGTTGTTATGAATTGTGTATTGTATTAAAACTATTCATTTCCTCATTATTGTGTAAACATATCTATTTGTATTGACTTTTGTGACAAGTGTTATGCGAACTGAAAAAGAATAAGAATTAAAGAGGATGTACCTTTTCGAGGGACGTGTCGCACGCCGCGACGAATATTATATTTCGAGGGATGTGTCGCACGACACGACGGATACTATAATTCGAGAGTCATGTCACACGCCGCGATAGATACTATGATTCGAGGGTCGTGTCGCACTTCGTGATGGATGCATGGACTAAAAGTCCTCCATGTGTCTCAGACTGAGAGACAATGGGTGTGTATCACTAGGCTAGACATGCATCATTATACCTAACATTATTATGTTGCATTACATTGCACATCTTCATCACTTATGAATCTGTGAGTGTCGCCTTGTGAAACTTATGATAGATGTACTTAATCCCTTGTGTTGCTAATCTATAATTATTGGTGTGATATCATTGAGCTATGCGGTATGTGAATTGTGAACTATCAGGTTGGGTTGATTATTATGCAGGTTGTAGTTGTGGAGGTTCGGTTGGAGTATTAGGAGTAACCCGTATTCTATATTACTTAATTTTGTGTTTAGTAGTTCATTTTCTGGGTACCGTGTGTTTGGTACTCATCCCTTACTACTATATTTTTGTAGCCCGGATCTTTGTGATACCCTCTATTCTTCCTTGTCTGAGGCTTCTTGTGGAGATTGTGTGAGGTAACTACTTGCCATCCCAGCAGATTTCTCACTCCTATTTATGATTTTGTTCTATTTTAGAGACAATATCATTTAAGACTTTTATTTTTCTTTCAAATCTATTGTAGCACATTAGAGGCTTGTGCATGTGACAACCAGGGTTTGAGGGAATTTTTAATTAAAGTTGTCATATCCGCAATTAAACTTTTATTTGTATTATCCTTACACATCTTTATTGTTACAATTGAATTTTTGGCTGACTTGTCTTGATGGGATAAGACGAGTGCCACCACGTCCATTTTTGGGTTGTGAGATTTATAAAGCCATTAAAGTGCACTTGTGAGTTGCTGGAATACAAATTTTATCATTATATAATTATAATATTATTGATTTAGTGAGGGCAAAATGTAATCCAACTTTGAATATAGAAGCTTCTCGCTTTTAGTAGTATATGATATGATATGATGATTAGGGAGAAAAGTTAGGTCACAAAAGATATGAAACTCAATTTATTATGAATGAATAAAATAGGCAATAATTGATTAAAAATTTTATGTGATAAGATAATTAAATATAACAATTTTACATAGATATAAAACTAATAAAAAATAAATAAACTTAAATAAATTTCTAAAGAGAAGGAAATAGAAAGATATGAGACCGACATACACGGAAGACCCGTAGAAAAATTCATGAAATTAAGCTAAGCTTCCCAAATCATCAACATATCATGTTATATTATATTTATTATATTATATATTACCTATCTATCTGTATCTCTATCTATACTATATTAAAAGTGTGAATGTCACGACCCAAAATGGGGTTATGACTAAAAGACCACTTAATTTCAATCTCAACAATAAATGCACCCTAGAAGGAGAAATATTCAATAAACAAATAGTCACCACGTAAAAATAATATCCCAAAACCTGATGTCACGAGTATAAAGAGCATCTAATAACTAACTAAAGAAATAAATGTATTTCAGTCTTCGAATAGAAATAAAGACTACACAACTAAGATAGAATCCAATGGAAGCTCGAAGCCCTGAGTCTCACCACTAAATCTGGTATGAACCAAGTGCACGAGCAATTCAACTACCACGTGGATAATCCTGACGAGAATCTGCAGGGGAGAAAGGAGTAGGGGTGAGTACACATAATATGTACCCAGTAGGTTTAACCGACTGGGAATCAGAAATTGAATAAACCCTGAAATAATCTAGGAACGCTTCCACCTGCAACAGAAAAACCAGTCCGGCATCCGGTGCCGCCAATTTATATAGGATCGCACCAGCATGGTAAACATATAATCTCACATAAGCCAACCAAAACAACCACAAGAAGTAAAATAAAATGGTATGCAATATCGTGCAGTGTAATGCAATGCAAGGTGGTATCAAGACCGTCGCACAGCCTGTCGTATACACCCCCGTCGAGCTAAGGCTCCCAGACTAAGGGGACCCATGGGGACCTCACAGGTCATATACCTCAGTCACAATATATCAACTACCTTGCCACCCAAGTGCCCGTGGTCAAGGACTCATGATAAAAATCATCATTCACAACTTCCCAAAATGTCATGACATGTAGTATGAGGATGCATGCAAGCAAGGCACAATTATGGAAACAATATTTCTCTCGATAAGCACAAATTTTCTCCCTTTCTCAACATGTCATATCCGCACTATTCTCAATTTAGGATTCACATGCTCTCGAAGCAACACAATAAGAATTATCAACCCGACACACGATATGATCTCATTCCATAGATTACAACATAAGGATATTCAATAACTCAATCCCAATCTCAAAGAAGGGTAGCCAAACCTACCTTAATGCCGGGACCGCACTCAAACACTGCTACCGAATAGGCGAATATTGAATTCAATTCTCGAAATGACAATTCTCTATCAAGAATAAAATATACACGTCATAAGGAGTCCAAGGACACCCATTTTACTATGGGTCTAATTAAGACCCAAAATTTCATCCAACTCAATAATTCAAATTTCAAGTTTAAAATTTAGTCTTAAGTTCTCCAAATAATATGATTCTAATGGTTACTCATATAATACAAACCCCTAATATTAGTACAAAATATATACTCATCCAAAGCCCACAACATAATTGTTACAATTGCATAATTATAGAACGCAAAAGCACTGATCGGTGCGTAAATGAAAGGTCCCGCATAACCCACTGCACCTTCTATTTTGGAACCATTTACAATTGTCCTATATATGATTATTAAATAAACAATATTTTTATAGTTCCTAGGTAGAAAGAATTACTAATTAGGTAGATTCCATGGCATTTTCTACATTTAACTAACCAATAAAAGACTGGCAGGAGGAATCGAAAGCACTGGCAGAGGGTGACACGATATTAGAGAATTGCTTGCAGTGAAAACTTGCAGAGAATTGCTATGTAATATTATTTCACTAAACAATAAAACTTGCAAATGAAAAGTTTTGCACTTACAAGGAGCGATTTGACGTGCACCTGCAGTCGGCGTCTCCTTTTTCTCTTTTCCAAACCCTTTTCTCCTCTTCTCTTATTTTCTATTAATTAGGTATTAAAAGTGATAAATCTACTAGTTTATTTTTTTTATAATTTATAGGATAAATGGTACTTAAATAACTTAACTCTTTGGTCCATAAATTAATTTTATTGTTTAATTTTATCCATAAATTAGCACCCATAGTTATCAAATAGTCAAAAAGACCCATTTAAAATTCACGAGAATGATATTTCAAGAAAACAAGAGGACTAATTTTTTTTTTTAAATAATCTAACGGGTCATTACATCATCCATCACTAAAAATCATGTTCGTCCTCGAACATAAGGTAGGAGAAAGTACCTGAAGCTTCAAAAAGTTGAGGATATCGAGCATGCATATCTGACTCTGTCTCCCAAGTAGCCTCCTCAATAGGCCGATGTCGCCACTGAACCTTAACTGAAGCGATCTCCTTAGTCCTGAGCCTACGAACCTGTCTATCTAGAATGGCTACAGGCTCCTCCTCATAAGTCAAACCCGGACCCAACTCTATGGTTTCATAAGAAATAATGTGAGACTCGTCTGGTATGTATTTTCGGAGCATGGAGACGTGAAATACTGGATGAACAGCTGACCATCTAGGTGGCAAAGCCAGCTCATAAGCCACCTCACCTACTCTCCGAAGAATCTCGAACGGGCCAATAAACCTCGGGCTAAGCTTGCCCTTCTTCCCAAACCTCATCACACCCTTCATGGGTGATATCTTCAACCACACATGCTCGCCAACCATAAACTCCAAGGGACGAACTCTCCTATCAGCGTAGCTCTTTTGCCGACTCTGGGCTATCAATAGTCAACTCTGGATCAGGCGCACCCGCTCCATAGCATCTCTGAGCAAATCAGTGTCTAATGCCTCGACGGTGACTGAGTCGAACCACCCAATAGGTGATCGACATCTACGCCCATACAACGCCTCAAATGGTGCCATCTGAATACTGGAGTGATAACTGTTATTATAAGCAAACTCTGCTAAGGGTAAGTGTTGGTCCCATCGAGCACCAAAGTCAATCACACATGCCCTAAGCATGTCCTCGAACACCTGAATGGTCCGCTCGGACTGACCATCTGTCTGAGGATGAAATGCCGAACTCATGTCTAATCGTGTACCCAACCCAAGCTGTAATGCCTTCCAAAATCGGGAGGTGAACACCGAACCTCGATCTGACACAATAGAGATAGGCACCCCATGTAATCTAACAATCTCACGTATATATATCCTAGCTAGTTGCTCCGCACTGTGGCTAGTCCTTACCGGAATGAAGTGAGATGATTTGGTCAACCTGTCTACCATCACCCAAATAGAGTCAAACTTGCCCAATGTCACGGGTAATCCAGTCACAAAATCCATGGTAATACGCTCCCACTTCCACTCGGGAATGGGCATCCGCTGCATCGGACCTCCTGGCTTTTGATGCTCATACTTAACCTGCTGACAATTCAAACACTTAGACACAAACTCCGCAATGTCCCTCTTCATCCCATACCACCAATAATGTTGCTTCAAATCATGAAACATTTTTGCTACCCCAGGGTGAATGGAATACTTAGCACAATGAGTCTCCTCCAATATCAAGCGAACCCAATCACCTACCTTAGGCACACAAATGCGCCCATTAATTCTCAAAACCCTCTCAGAATCAAGAAAAGCTGACTTAGCTTCGCCCCTCAACACTTTGTCCCGAATCACACATAATTTATCATCATCAAACTGGTGAGCACGAATCTAATCCATTAATGTAGATCTAGCCTCAACGAAGGCCAACACACTGTGAGATGGGGAGATGTCAAGTCTAACCAATTGTCTAGCCAAAGACTGAACCTCCAAAGCTAAAGGCCTCTCCTCCGTTCTAAGATATGCCAAGCTACCCATACTAGAAGGATTCCGGCTCAAGGCATCCGCCACCACATTAGCCTTGCCAGGGTGATAGAGAATAGAGATATCGTAATCTTTCAGCAACTCCAACCACCTGCGCTGCCTCATGTTCAAATTAGGCTGAGAGAAAATATACTTGAGGTTATGATGGTCTGTAAAGATCTCGCAATGCACCCCATAGAGATAATGCCTCCACAACTTCAAAACAAATACCACCGCGGCTAACTCCAAATCATGAGTAGGGTAGTTCCCCTCATGGACCTTCAGTTTTCGCGAAGCATAAGCTATAACTCTTCCCTTCTGCATCAACACTCCACCTAAACCGACACCCGAAGCATCACAATAAACAACAAAGGCTATACCTTCCTCGGGCAATGCTAAAATAGGTGCTGAAGTCAATAACTCCTTGAGCCTCTGGAAGCTCGCCTCACATTCAGCGGTCCATAGAAATGCAACTTCCTTCTGAGTTAGTTTAGTCAAAGGAGCTGTGATAGAGGAGAATCCCTGCACAAATCGACGATAATAACCTGCCAGCCCAATAAAACTTCAAATCTCAGTCACTGAAGTGGGTCTCACCCAATCACGAACTGCTGCAACCTTGGCTGGATCAACCATAATACCATCCTTAGTCACCACATTACCCAAGAAAGTCACAGACTCAAGCCAAAACTCGCCTTTGGAGAATTTAGCATACAGTTTCTCCTCACGCAATCTCTGGAGCACGACCCTCAAGTGACGAACATAGTCCGCCTCACTCTTAGAATACACCAATATGTCGTCAATAAATACAATCACAAAGGAATCCAGGTAAGGTCTGAACACTCGGTTCATCAGCTCCATAAAAGCGGCAGGGGCATTAGTCAGCCCAAATGACATAACCACAAACTCATAGTGCCCATATCGAGTCCTGAAAGCAGTCTTAGGGATGTCTGACTCCCGAACCTTCAACTGATGATACCCTGACCTCAAATCAATTTTTGAGAACACTGAGGCACCCTGAAGTTGATCAAATAAGTCATCAATACAAGGCAAGGGATACTTGTTCTTGGTGGTCACTTTGTTCAACTGACGATAGTCAATGCACATTCTCATAGTACCATCCTTTTTCTTTACGAACAACACTGGTGCGCCCCAAGGAGACACACTAGGCCGGATAAACCCCTTCTTCAATAAATCTTCTAATTGCTCCTTCAATTCCTTTAGCTCTGCAGGAGCCATTCGATAAGGAGAAATGGATATGGGCTTAGTGCCCGGCTCCAAATCAATGGCAAAGTCAATGTCACTATCTGGAGGAACACCTGGTAAATCTTTAGGAAACACATCCATGAACTCCCTCACCACCCTCATGGTCTCTAAAGAAGATGACTCCTTAGAAATATCACGTACATGAGCCAAATAAGATAAACACCCATGCTCTATCATATGCCGAGCACGAACATAAGAAATAACCCCCTTAGGGTAAGAGTTGAGAGCACCTGCCCACATCAACTGGGGTAAACCCGGACACGCTAAAGTCACAGTCTTAGCATAACAATCAAGGATCGCATGATAAGGGGACAACCAATCCATACCCAAGATAACATCAAAGTCAAGCATGTCTAGAAGGATCAAATCAGCCTGGGTCTCCCTACCTAAGAACACCACAATACAACCCCGATAGACCCGATCCACCACTAAAGATTCACCCACGGGGGTAGAAACAGAAATAGGCACATCAAGAGGCTCACACACACCATCAATATCATGAGCAAAATAAGTGGATACATATGAATAGGTGGACCCAGGGTTAAATAATACTGAAGCTGAACGATGGCAAACTGGAATAATACCTGTAATCACAGCGTCAGATATCTCTGCCTCTGTACGGCCTAGAATGGCGTAACACACTCGGCGCTCTCCACTAACCTGCGATCCACCACGAGCACCACCTCGAGCTCCACCCCTAGCACCTCTAGTGCTGCCCCCGCACTCTGTGAAGCGCCTCTAGCTGCTGGAGCTGGTGTAGGTCGGGCCGTCTGTGTCCCCGATGGAAAAGAAGCAGGAGCACGCTTAGGACAATCCTTGGCATGGTGGCCAAACTCATCACAGACATAGCAACCTTTAAGTTCGGACCTGCCTGTACTACTTTTTGCATTAGGAAGGGCAGCATGAACTGGTCTCCCTTGATAACCCTGAGCGCCCTGCCTCTGAGAATCTCTGTCTCTGGGTGTATAACTGCCAAACTGACCTTGATAGCGGGACCTCTTACCACCACCCTATCGGGCCTGTCTGATGCCCTCTATCATTCTAGCAAGGTCAACAATGCTCTGAAAGGAACCACCAGATAACACAAGAGAGGCTGTGGCCTCTTGAAGATAACTTGTGAACCCCTTCACAAGTCGACGAATCCGCTCAAACTCTGTGGGAATACTAGACATGGCATAACGGGATAACTCATGGAATCGTGCCTCGTATTCGGGCACAGTCATGGAACCCTGCTCCAATCTATCGAACTCATCACGACGTCTATCACGAAGGCTGTATGGTACAAACTTCTCAAGGAAGATCTCAGTAAACTGCCCCCAATCTATCGCTGGAGCATCAACTGGCCTCCGGGCCATAACCGACCTCCACCACTCTCTGGCCATGCCTGTGAACTGATAAGAGGTGTAAGCTACTCCGTGGGCCTCCAGAACACCCAAATTAAACAATCGATCCTGGCACTCTGTCAGGAAGTCATATGCCCCATCCCCAGCGGTACCATCAAATTTGGGAGGAGTCAATCTCACAAATCTCTCAAAGCTCTTCTGCTCAGACAAGGACATAGCAGCACTGGCAGAAACTGGCGGAGCTGAAAACCTCGGGGGTGCAATAGAAGGCATTGAAAATGGACTCGGGGTCTGAAATCCCATATTAGGTCCCTGAGCTGGCTGTGAAGGACTAACCGGTATAGCAGGAACTGAGGTACCTGGAACATCACTAGAGGCAGGGGTATCCTCCAACCTTGCCAACAATCGAATCAATAGCTCCTGTAATACTGGTGTACCCTCTAAGGATGCCGGAGGCTGAACTGGGTCCTCAGTCTGCTCCTCGTGCTCATAAACTAGGTCAGCAATAGGCTCAGGTGAAGCCCCTCTAGTCTGACCTCGGGCTGGTGCTGCACCTCTAACTCGACCTCGACCTCTAGCTCTGCCACGAGCTCTGCCTCGCCCTCTAGCGGGGGCTTGGACAGCAGGTACCGACTCATCTTCGGTATTTCTAGCTCTAGTTCTCGCCATCTGTGCAGGAAGAATAGATTAGAAGCGTACAAAACGTGAATATGAACAAATCGCACGAAATGAATTAATAGAAAGAGGATTCTCTCCTAACAAGTATCCTGTAGCTTCTCGAAGATAGATACGGACATCTACGTACCGATCTGCAAGACTCTACTAGACACCCTGCTCTTTAACTCATGAGACCGGTGAACCTAGAGCTTTGATACCAAACTTGTCACGACCCAAAATGGGGTCATGACTAAAAGACCACTTAATTTCAACCCCAACAATAAATGCACCCTAGAAGGAGAAATATTCAATAAACAAATAGTCACCACGTAAAAATAATATCCCAAAACCTGGTGTCACGAGTATAAAGAGCATCTAATAACTAACTAAAGAAATAAATGTATTTCAGTCTTCGAATAGAAATAAAGACAACACAACTAAGATAGAATCCAATGGAAGCTCGAAGCCTTGAGTCTCACCACTAGATCTGGTATGAACCAAGTGCACGAGCAATTCAACTACCACGTGGATAATCCTGACGAGAATCTGCGGGGGAGAAAGTGTCGCGCCCCATTTTTCCTCGCGGAAAGACGGGAACCTGGACGACGTCGTGACAATGACTCTTTTGGGATTTTTATTGGGAAGAGTCGCCACCTAATGAATTAAGGTGCATTAGGACACCATTCTAAGCCTAACAAAAATTAACCTAACCAGAGAGAGGGTAAGGGCTCAAGTTACCTCGAAGGAAAGGTGTTAAGCACCCTTCGAGGTCCGCAAAGGCGGGTCCCGACCGTGTCTCATATTTATGTGGGGGATTTACAAATAAGGGTCTCTATTTTTTTTATAAAATCCTAAATTATTCTAAGTGACAAAATTAAATAAGCAAATTAAAAAGAAACAATAAATAAGACGAGATGAGGATTAAATGAGTTATTTACTCGGATCAGTTACTCGGCTTTATTTCCGGATTTAGCTTCACTTGGCTTATTTAAGCCTAAGGACAAAACCAAGGTTTGTCCTATTAAGCTCGAGTTTATTCATCATATCCGAAATCCTATCTACCCCTACCCCCCTTCTAAGTTGATTTATGTTTAACTTAAGAGCGTACTAAAAGAAATTGAAAAATTCTAACACGTCCTAAAATGCTTAACGTCCCATCCTAAGGTCCAAGAGGCGTTGGACTTTAATTTTGGTGAGTTCTAGACTAAAACAAAACTTAGGATTCCTAATTAGACTCGCATGAATCAAAAAAAAAAATCAAACAAGATAAGCAATTAGCACAAAAGGGGTCAAGTATGCCTCATGCACAAAAAATGCCACAAAATACACTTAGGTATTTTAAAGAAATCTTTGATTTAAGGGAGCGAAAAGAATATAACATTTAAATGTCAAAATATACCTAAAATAGTTGAGTACTAAACAGAACACATTTTCTAAATAGCACGGAAAAAATTTATAAGTAAAAAAAAAATTTTAAAACTTGTACTATATTTTGAAGACTTTAGCCAACCTAGATTATGTGATTCTTAACATAGTAAAAAACTATTATCTAATTATTAAAAAAAAAGAGTAATTGACGGATTTTTAAAAGGTTAAGATGAGTTCCTAAAAATATTTATTTGCAAGAAAATATTTTCACACAATGTCATACTAAAACTATTCATACCATTTTTTATTATTATTATTATTATTATTATTATTTTTTAATCAAACAATCCTATATTTATTATACCTATACATGTATATATAAATCACTCAAAGTTTAAAAATATGGATAAAGCCGTGAGTTCCTATAGGCATATTTTCTAACGTATGAAAATTTTAGAAGCAAGCCAATTTTATTTTTCTACAAGTATGATTCTTTCCAGAGAGCCAAATTATGATGCAAACAATAAAAATTGGTAAAAAGAAAATTCTAAGCATAATATCTAAAACTTTTGACTTAATTATCTTTTCCGACTATATCTACTTAGAACGTTGGCGCGCATAAGACTTCTTTTAAAACAATTAAATCCTAGCATTAAAATTTGCCTACGTGAGCACCCACGACACAAATTAGTAAAGGAAGACACATAGCAAATAAACTCCCCTCCCCCCTTTTAACTAGGTCCCCAGCTTTCATTATTTTTTATTACAAACTTTGGGAAAAGTAAAGTACGACAAAGTAATAAAAGAAAGAAAAAAAAGAGATAACTTCATGGCCCATCCTCGGCGACTCTTCACGTCTAGGTTTCGCAAAAGAATGAAAACAACCTGCAATACTTAGAACAAGAACTAGTAGCGCCAATATAGTAATGAAAAATAATAATAATAACCCAACACTTTAAAACGTGTATATGTATACAGAAAAATAAACGCTCACAAGATGAATCCAATAATTTCTTGAAACCCAAAACTTGACCTCTGCAACACAGCGAAGAGATGACCCAACAGAGACTAAGAATTGCCAGCGAACCCAAGGGAAACAAAAAAACCTTTTTTTTTTCTTAAACTAATTCTCTTGTAGAATATTAGAATGTGAGAGTTGAAGAGTAAGAGAATTTTTTTTTTTTAGACAATAAGTTCTGAAAGAACAATGGCAGGAGCTATTCTATGAATTGCCTAAAGCTCCGCTAAAAACCTTGTCCTTGAGTAAAATGGGAACATTATTTATATATAGGGGGAGTAAATTCATAAAAAGGAATAAAAGGCAAGAATATTACTCACACAATTTAAGCCAATCAATCAAATATTATATTACCAAAATTGAAATGTAAAAACAATCTGTAATATAGTTAAAGATAAACAAGGAAAAGATGAATTTTAAGGAAGGAAAACTTCTGCCAATAAAATATTACATTAATAGAATATGGTGTTAGTAAATAAGAGAGCAACATATCTTCATGTAATTTCCAACTGAGCATATAAATTTTTTAGCAAAGTTAAGGACAACTAATTAGAGGAAATCATAAATTGAGCGAATCAATTGAATATTTTTACCATACATAAGTAAGTGAATCGCTTTGAAATCTCCACATAAAATCATTCCTTAAATAAAGAGAGCAAAATTAAGGCTAAAATCAATGATTTTTTTTTTTTAAATAAAAATAAATGGGTAAAATAAGGAAAAGAGAGGAGGAAAACAAATTTAAATAAAGCAAACCATGTTTATAGACCTTCCTTCCATATACAAATAAAAATATAACCAAATTGCTTTAGGGTGTTACTCATGTAATCATATGAAAATTTTGATTAAAATAACCGAACGAGAGGAAAAGGAATCGTGATGTAAACAAATCATATGTCAAGATTTACCAAGAGCAATGAGAGCGTGACAGGTTCTAAGCAAAGCAAGGGGATAAAATGAAGAACCAATTAATATGAATTATCACATACACGGAACGACTAGGACATTAACAATAGACTAAATCAACAAAAACAATTAAAGACCAAAAACTTGTTCAATATTGAGACTCAAAGTACAGCACTGCTTCAACCAACACTAAACGATAATGGAGGTTACAGACAGAACAAGATGAAGGGTTAAATTGAAATTTGTATATGAAAACACACATAAAAGTGAATGCTCGAACGATCATACCATGTCCATCTTTTGACGATTAAACTGTGAACCTCAAATTCAACCCACCGTTGTTATCATTCGGGTCACCGCTACTTTTGGTTCTTTGCTGGAGGTAATGGAGAAAAGATTTTTCGGTATCATGCGGTGGTGAGATGAGAAGGTGGAAAGGGGAGAGATGGGTCGCTTTTGGTGGCTGTTGTTGCCGGCGCGGGGGAAAGCTGGCGGCGGGTCGCTCCGGTGGCTGGAGGTCGTCGAGGTGGAGAGGGAGAAGGGGTGCACCGGGCCTGCCGGTGGCGGCTGATAGCGGGTTTTGGGGGTTCGCCAGTGGGTTGCCGGCGAGGAGGAGAGGGAGCTTTGCGGCGGGGGGAGAGATGGAGGAGGAGGAGGAGGAGAGGAGAGGGAGAGGGAGAGGGCGGCGCGCCGACAGCTGCCAAGTCGCGGCACCATCGGGGAGAGAGGGTGGGCAGCCATGGCTGCTACTCTTGTGAAGAAAAAAAAAAGAAAAATGAGAACTTTTAGGTTTAGGGGTTGTTAAGAGTTAAAAACGGGTTTGGGTCGGATCTGGATCAAAAATGGATGACCCGAATTTAGATTTTAGCCTAAAGCTATAGGAGTTAAAAAATTAGCCGCGAATTGGATTAGTTTGGACTAGGATTGTAAGATACTAGCTAAAAGTTAATATAAATTTCAAGGAATTTGACTAAAATTGAAATGAATTTCAAGGATTTGGTTAAAATTGAAAATAAATTTTATTTAAAATGTTACGAATTAAATGAATAGGGATAAAGCTTAATAATTATAATACACACACAACTAAAATGCGGAATGTTTTGAAATAATATCTTTATTTAACGAAAAGCCAGAATTTTCCCGTAAAAATATTCGAACGTATTAAGCTTGTTTAAAAAAAAAAATGGATAAAGTAAAATATTATATATTTTAAGATAAAAAATAATAATAATTAGAGTGTAGATAATGAAATTACACAATAATATAATAATAATAAATATAAATACTACGGCTTAGCATTCTTATTGAACAAAAATAATAATAGTAATAACTAATCGCAGTATTTTTTAAAAGTTGATATAATAATTAGCAAAATATATTAATATTTTGAAAACTTAAGAATTTTATAAAATGTGCGATTACTCCGATAAAATTGAAAAATAAACTCGAAGTTTTAAAAATACCCATTTAATCAAATGACGTCGTAAAATACGTTATAGGTCGGTCAAAATTGGGTGTCAACAGCTGCCCCTTCTTTGCTCGGGAATGAAGGATGAATTGTTGAGCAAAGAAAGTTGACGGAGTAGCCGATTTTGACCGGCCTATAAAATGTTATCGGAGGGACTGAACAGAACGAAGAGTTGTGAAAAAAATATTATGGCCGAGACTTCAGTTTCAAGTTGCCTACATATCTCTGGTTATATGAGAATCAGGCTGTATGTAGTTCTAGATTTAGGAATGAAAGAAATTCCTAAAGATAGAAATAACGTTATCGAATTTAAATAGCTTGAATTGGGAGGATTAGGTATAAGGCGGTATTAGTGGCAAATGGAAGTGCGAGAACAACTTGTGTCACAGTAATTATGTAGGCTTAAATATATATATATATGAGAAGTCTTCGATCCCTGCAACTTCAGATATGACTAAATAAAATGGTTAGTTCATAAATATAAAAGTTGTGAACAAATGTGATTAATGCTATAAAGGAAATGACAAAAATAGATGAGAAACCGTATCTGCTTTTGAGAAAAAAAAAATAATCCTTAGCCTTTATAAATATTTGGCTTTTCTTGAAAGGATTGTACTGATCCAACTGACTTTCAAAAGACAAAGCTTTACCTTGAATAGATTCGTTAGCAAATAGAAATATGATAATGTAAAAGCAAATGATAACAAATAAATTAACAACTTAAATATCTTATTGTAAGGCAGATAAACCTAAATGTCCTATTGTAAGGTGGACGAACCTAGATGTCCTATTGTAAGGCAGACGAGCCTAAATATCCTATTGTAAGGCGGACGAGCCTGAATGTCCTATTGTAAGGCGGACGAGCCTGAATGTCCTATTGTAAAGTGGACGAGCCTAGATGTCCTATTGTAAGGCGGACTCACCTAGATGTCCTATTGTAAGGCGGACGAGCCTAGATGTCCTATTATAAGGCGGACTCACCTAGATGTCCTATTGTAAGGCGGACGAGCCTAGATGTCCTATTATAAGGCGGACGACCCTTAATGCAATAACATGATTGATAGTAGGCCCAAATGATAACAAAATTTGACTAATTAAGATGATTGCTTGGTTTGAAGTAGGCCCAAATAATAATTTAATCCAGATAGTAACTCTTTCAGTCAAATCTAACAGTAGGCCCAGGTATTGTAGGTTCCTGCATTTAAAGAAAATTGTGAGTTCTGAAATACAAGATGGGATCATACCTTTGTTGTCTTTGGTTTTATGGAGCCCAAAGTTGCACTCCACCGTAATGAAATTTTTGAGGATCCTCAAAAATTTCTGCCCCAGTTTAAAATATTTTCGCTCGTGTGTTGATATGTTGTGTACTCATGAATTTTGAGGGATCCAAAAAATTCTGCCTCAGTTTGACATGTAGGATTTTTATGTTCCTGAATCACTCAAAGAAGCTTGTCAATAAAAAGAAAGTGATTGTCTTATATTTAAACGTTAGGGCTTGATTTTGAATCTGCATGTCATTAATGTCTAGAAGTTGAATGGATTAACTCTGGATTTATTTGAAGGATTTGATTGAATTGAGGAATGAAAGGAATATTTTATTGATTGAGACCGGACCCAATAATGGGCTGCCTACGTATCCAATAAGGAAATCAGGTCAAACGTAGTTCAGGAATACAAGAAAAAAGAAACGGGATGAATGGAAACTCTTGGTAGAAAGTAAAGGCATTTAGCTCATGATAGACCTCTCCTTGTCAATTTCTTTGGTGTGATTTGCGCTTCTTTGATACATGACTGGAAGGGTCACCTTGAACAATAACAGCATTAATCATAGATGAGTTGTGATTGTTGTTTAGTAGCCCTTGTCGCACTATCACCTTTCCTTTTTCAATCAAATTTTGGATCTTGTTCCTCAATGCTTGACATTCCTCAATGTCATGACCTTGAATATTTGAGTGATACATACATTTCTTAGATAAATCAAGAGTTGGCGAGGAGTGTGCAGGAATCCATCCTTTCCTTGGTTTTAGAAGCCCTTGAGCCCGTAGCCTTTGAAAAATACTCATCAATGTCTCGCTTAAGGGAGTAAAAGTACGAGGCTTCCTTATCTTATGCTGACAAGACTCGGATTGTGTTTGATGAACTTTTGAGAAACTTTCATAAGAGTTAAACTGTGCAGGATTGACTTGTGGGTGGAGAGGCTTGGGGTGCATATCAAAAATGGCATGAACCTGTTCGGTATTTCGATTGCCCTGTTTCTGAGGTGCGGTGGTTGAAGCAATCTTGTTCTTATCATTTGATGCTTGAGCATGAATTTGTTCGTCAATGATTCTTCCCGTCTGTATGCCATATTCTAGTTCTTTTCCAATTCGAATTAGGCTGTTAAAATTTTGAATACTGGTGAAGTATAAGGTTTTGTAGTATATGCCATCAAGTGATTTGATGAAAGTTTGGACTAACTCTTCTTCGTGAGGTAAATGACGTATCTTAGAAGCCTCGAATCTCCACCGCGTAACATATTCTTCAAAAGATTCATGGGACATTCTTTTGACTTCGATCAAATCCAATATTGTAGGGTCCTTTTTTATGTTGAATTTGTATTGCTCTACAAAATCTCGGGCCATATCTTCCCACCCAAACCACTTGTCAAAATCTTGTTTAACATACCAAGCAAAAGCCACCCCAGATAAACTCTGAATGAATAATCTCATCAAAAGAGCTTCGTTATTTTCAATACCCACTAATCTGCTACAATAATCCTTAAGATGTGCAACTGGATCTCCATGCCCGTCGAACATGTTGAATTTTGGGACTTTGAACCCTAATGGTAATTCAACTCTTGGATGCAAGCATAGCTTCTCGTACCTCAAGTCATGAACATTTTTGGAGAGTAATTTCTTATTCACCTCCTTTTCTAAGTAATGAAATCTCTGTCGTAGATCATTCAAGTCAGATCTTTCTGTTTCATCGTGTACTTCTACATATGGCAAAGCATCAAAATGAATATCTGTTGGAGGCATTGAACGAGGAAGTGTGCGAGCAAGCATGGAGTGAGGAGAGAGAGTTGAAAAGGTGCTTTGAATTGGACAGGAAGAAGGACGAGTGACATTTTTACGAATATTGAGCATGTTTGACATGTTGCAGTTTCTCAATCAAGCCGACGTTCAAATATTAGACAACCTTTAACAAAAGGACATAAATTACATACAAAAGTTAGTATATTACATGAATAAATAAAACATCAATTACAACTATAAAATTACGTCCGAATAAATTTAATGCTATGATAATGAATCTGAGCTCGTATAAATGAATGGAAATGATAACAAATTTAATAAAAGATATGATGCGAATAAATCAAGAAGAGTGAAATAAAAATTTTCAACTAAATAAACGAATAAGAATTCTAAATGCGCATGGCCTCGTTAAAGCAAAGGTAGGCCTAAAGCGACAAAAAGTGACCACGATAATAAGTCCAAGCCGTGTTGATATTATTTGGAGTTTAGAGTTAAATAAAAATAACAGATAGTTTAAAGACTTATTTTATTAATGATGATTGTAACTTTACAATTTTAAATGACGTAGATGGAACGTAAAAAGGGGGTTTGGATAATTATACTTTTGAATTTCCCCGAAAGCATTGATTGAAAAACAAAGGATTTTCTAAACTCTAGATAATATAACTTGGCTTGGATTAAATTATCATGGTCACGTAGACACATAGTATGCAAGACTTCGTCTCGGAGGGTGATTGGACCCTCCAGACTTAATAGGGCGGCTACTATTACGTAGATTGACCCCCTTAGGGTCAAACTACCTAAGGCTTATGCATGCATGATCTTAATTTTTGGGGTGGATAGCTCTATCCTAAGTTTTCTAAAGAGTGGGTTTAGACACGGACTGGGTATTCTTATGCGAGAAGCACGTGGTCCAACGGTAGTAAGACTATCCGCCATTCACCACGCAAGCGCTTACTCTCTAAATTTGGGTTTGAAAAGAGTAGGGAGAAGTGCAAAGGCACGACATCACCTTAAAGAGAAATTAAGAGGGTCCCAAGTGGGGGAGTTTTATGAACGGAATGCCAATTTAATATTAAATGTAAACAATTAGCAAATAGCAAATGATATAAATTAAAGCAGTAAATAAGAAAAGGGAGGGGAAAGGGACTAAAGGGAAAGAGGGAGGGAGTTAGAGGGAATAGGGGAGGGAGTTAGCGGGATAGGGGAAGGGAAATTAGAGGGGATAAGGAAGGGGAGTTAGAGGGATAAAGGGAAAGGGAGTTAGCGGGAATTAGGGGACGGGGAGTTAAAGGGAAAAGGAAAAGGGAGTTAGCGGGGAATTAAGGGGAAAAAGGACAAAGAAAAATAAGTTAGTAAGATAATGAAAGCAATATAAGGAAAGCATAAAAACCCACATAAAATGTAAACACGTAGTGGTAAGAGCCTCAGTCCCCAGCAGAGTCGCCATTCTGTCGCGCCCCTTTTTTCCTCGCGCAAAGACGGGAACCTGGACGACGTCGTGACAATGACTCTTTTGGGATTTTTATTGGGAAGAGTCGCCACCTAATGAATTAAGGTGCATTAGGACACCATTCTAAGCCTAACAAAAATTAACCTAACCAGAGAGAGGGTAAGGGCTCAAGTTACCTCGAAGGGAAGGTGTTAAGCACCCTTCGAGGTCCGCAAAGGCGGGTCCCGACCGTGTCTCATATTTATGTGGGGGATTTACAAATAAGGGTCTCTATTTTTTTTATAAAATCCTAAATTATTCTAAGTGACAAAATTAAATAAGCAAATTAAAAAGAAACAATAAATGAGACGAGATGAGGATTAAATGAGTTATTTACTCGGATCAGTTACTCGGCTTTATTTCCGGATTTAGCTTCACTTGGCTTATTTAAGCCTAAGGACAAAACCAAGGTTTGTCCTATTAAGCTCGAGTTTATTCATCATATCCGAAATCCTATCTACCCCTACCCCCCTTCTAAGTTGATTTATTTTTAACTTAAGAGCGTACTAAAAGAAATTGAAAAATTCTAACACGTCCTAAAATGCTTAACGTCCCATCCTAAGGTCCAAGAGGCGTTGGACTTTAATTTTGGTGAGTTCTAGACTAAACCAAAACTTAGGATTCCTAATTAGACTCGCATGAATCAAAAAAAAAAAATCAAACAAGATGAGCAATTAGCACAAAAGGGGTCAAGTATGCCTCATGCACAAAAAATGCCACAAAATACACTTAGGTATTTTAAAGAAATCTTTGATTTAAGGGAGCGAAAAGAATATAACATTTAAATGTCAAAATATACCTAAAATAGTTGAGTACTAAACAGAACACATTTTCTAAATAGCACGGAAAAAATTTATAAGTAAAAAAAAAATTTTAAAACTTGTACTATATTTTGAAGACTTTAGCCAACCTAGATTATGTGATTCTTAACATAGTAAAAAACTATTATCTAATTATTAAAAAAAAAGAGTAATTGACGGATTTTTAAAAGGTTAAGATGAGTTCCTAAAAATATTTATTTGCAAGAAAATATTTTCACACAATGTCATACTAAAACTATTCATACCATTTTTTTTATTATTATTATTATTATTATTTTTTAATCAAACAATCCTATATTTATTATACCTATACATGTATATATAAATCACTCAAAGTTTAAAAATATGGATAAAGCCGTGAGTTCCTATAGGCATATTTTCTAACGTATGAAAATTTTAGAAGCAAGCCAATTTTATTTTTCTACAAGTATGATTCTTTCCAGAGAGCCAAATTATGATGCAAACAATAAAAATTGGTAAAAAGAAAATTCTAAGCATAATATCTAAAACTTTTGACTTAATTATCTTTTTCGACTATATCTACTTAGAACGTTGGCGCGCATAAGACTTCTTTTAAAACAATTAAATCCTAGCATTAAAATTTGCCTACGTGAGCACCCACGACACAAATTAGTAAAGGAAGACACATAGCAAATAAACTCCCCTCCCCCCTTTTAACTAGGTCCCCAGCTTTCATTATTTTTTATTACAAACTTTGGGAAAAGTAAAGTACGACAAAGTAATAAAAGAAAGAAAAAAAAGAGATAACTTCATGGCCCATCCTCGGCGACTCTTCACGTCTAGGTTTCGCAAAAGAATGAAAACAACCTGCAATACTTAGAACAAGAACTAGTAGCGCCAATATAGTAATGAAAAATAATAATAATAACCCAACACTTTAAAACGTGTATATGTATACAGAAAAATAAAC
Source organism: Solanum rostratum (assembly GCA_029948455.1). Classification (NCBI taxonomy): domain Eukaryota; kingdom Viridiplantae; phylum Streptophyta; class Magnoliopsida; order Solanales; family Solanaceae; genus Solanum; species Solanum rostratum. The sequence continues at coordinate 34,442,755 of CM057048.1, read as the reverse complement.
GCTCACAAGATGAATCCAATAATTTCTTGAAACCCAAAACTTGACCTCTGCAACACAGTGAAGAGATGACCCAACAGAGACTAAGAATTGCCAGCGAACCCAAGGGAAACAAAAAAACCTTTTTTTTTTTTTCTTAAACTAATTCTCTTGTAGAATATTAGAATGTGAGAGTTGAAGAGTAAGAGAATTTTTTTTTTTTAGACAATAAGTTCTGAAAGAACAATGGCAGGAGCTATTCTATGAATTGCCTAAAGCTCCGCTAAAAACCTTGTCCTTGAGTAAAATGGAAACATTATTTATATATAGGGGGAGTAAATTCATAAAAAGGAATAAAAGGCAAGAATATTACTCACACAATTTAAGCCAATCAATCAAATATTATATTACCAAAATTGAAATGTAAAAACAATCTGTAATATAGTTAAAGATAAACAAGGAAAAGATGAATTTTAAGGAAGGAAAACTTCTGCCAATAAAATATTACATTAATAGAATATGGTGTTAGTAAATAAGAGAGCAACATATCTTCATGTAATTTCCAACTGAGCATATAAATTTTTTAGCAAAGTTAAGGACAACTAATTAGAGGAAATCATAAATTGAGCGAATCAATTGAATATTTTTACCATACATAAGTAAGTGAATCGCTTTGAAATCTCCACATAAAATCATTCCTTAAATAAAGAGAGCAAAATTAAGGCTAAAATCAATGATTTTTTTTTAAATAAAAATAAATGGGTAAAATAAGGAAAAGAGAGGAGGAAAACAAATTTAAATAAAGCAAACCATGTTTATAGACCTTCCTTCCATATACAAATAAAAATATAACCAAATTGCTTTAGGGTGTCACTCATGTAATCATATGAAAATTTTGATTAAAATAACCGAACGAGAGGAAAAGGAATCGTGATGTAAACAAATCATATGTCAAGATTTACCAAGAGCAATGAGAGCGTGACAGGTTCTAAGCAAAGCAAGGGGATAAAATGAAGAACCAATTAATATGAATTATCACATACACGGAACGACTAGGACATTAACAATAGACTAAATCAACAAAAACAATTAAAGACCAAAAACTTGTTCAATATTGAGACTCAAAGTACAGCACTGCTTCAACCAACACTAAACGATAATGGAGGTTACAGACAGAACAAGATGAAGGGTTAAATTGAAATTTGTATATGAACACACACATAAAAGTGAATGCTCGAACGATCATACCATGTCCATCTTTTGACGATTAAACTGTGAACCTCAAATTCAACCCACCGTTGTTATCATTCGGGTCACCGCTACTTTTGGTTCTTTGCTGGAGGTAATGGAGAAAAGATTTTTCGGTATCATGCGGTGGTGAGATGAGAAGGTGGAAAGGGGAGAGATGGGTCGCTTTTGGTGGCTGTTGTTGCCGGCGCGGGGGAAAGCTGGCGGCGGGTCGCTCCGGTGGCTGGAGGTCGTCGAGGTGGAGAGGGAGAAGGGGTGCACCGGGCCTGCCGGTGGCGGCTGACAGCGGGTTTTGGGGGTTCGCCAGTGGGTTGCCGGCGAGGAGGAGAGGGAGCTTTGCGGCGGGGGGAGAGATGGAGGAGGAGGAGGAGGAGAGGAGAGGGAGAGGGAGAGGGCGGCGCGCCGACGGCTGCCAAGTCGCGGCACCATCGGGGAGAGAGGGTGGGCAGCCATGGCTGCTACTCTTGTGAAGAAAAAAAAAAGAAAAATGAGAACTTTTAGGTTTAGGGGTTGTTAAGAGTTAAAAACGGGTTTGGGTCGGATCTGGGTCAAAAATGGATGACCCGAATTTAGATTTTAGCCTAAAGCTATAGGAGTTTAAAAATTAGCCGTGAATTGGATTAGTTTGGACTAGGATTGTAAGATACTAGCTAAAAGTTAATATAAATTTCAAGGAATTTGACTAAAATTGAAATGAATTTCAAGGATTTGGTTAAAATTGAAAATAAATTTTATTTAAAATGTTACGAATTAAATGAATAGGGATAAAACTTAATAATTATAATACACACACAACTAAAATGCGGAATGTTTTGAAATAATATCTTTATTTAACGAAAAGCCAGAATTTTCCCGTAAAAATATTCGAACGTATTAAGCTTGTTTAAAAAAAAAAAATGGATAAAGTAAAATATTATATATTTTAAGATAAAAAATAATAATAATTAGAGTGTAGATAATGAAATTACACAATAATATAATAATAATAAATATAAATACTACGGCTTAGCATTCTTATTGAACAAAAATAATAATAGTAATAACTAATCGCAGTATTTTTTAAAAGTTGATATAATAATTAGCAAAATATATTAATATTTTGAAAACTTAAGAATTTTATAAAATGTGCGATTACTCCGATAAAATTGAAAAATAAACTCGAAGTTTTAAAAATACCCATTTAATCAAATGACGTCGTAAAATACGTTATAGGTCGGTCAAAATTGGGTGTCAACAGAAAGGAGTAGGGGTGAGTACACATAATATGTACCCAGTAGGTTTAACCGACTGGGAATTAGAAATTGAATAAACCGTGAAATAATCTAGGAACGCTTCCACCTGCAACAGAAAAACCAGTCCGGCATCGGTGCCGCCAATTTATATAGGATCGCACCAGCATGGTAAACATATAATCTCACATAAGCCAACCAAAACAACCACAAGAAGTAAAATAAAATGGTATGCAATATCGTGCAGTGCAATGCAATGCAAGGTGGTATCAAGACCGTCGCACAGCCTGTCATATACACCCCCGTCGAGCTAGGCTCCCGACTAAGGGGACCCATGGGGATCTCGCAGGTCATATACCTCAGTCACAATATATCAACTACCTTGCCACCCAAGTGCCCGTGGTCAAGGACTCATGATAAAAATCATCATTCACAACTTCCCAAAATGTCATGACATGTAGTATGAGGATGCATGCAAGCAAGACACAATTATGGAAACAACATTTCTCTCGATAAGCACAACTTTTCTCCCTTTCTCAACATGTCATATCCGCACTATTCTCAATTTAGGATTCACATGCTCTCGAAGCAACACAATAAGAATTATCAACCCAACACACTATATGATCTCATTCCATAGATTACAACATAAGGATATTCAATAACTCAATCCCAATCTCAAAGAAGGGTAGCCAAACCTACCTTAATGCCGGGACCGCACTCGAACACTGCTACCGAATAGGCGAATATTGAATTCAATTCTCGAAATGACAATTCTCTATCAAGAATAAAATATACACGTCATAAGGAGTCCAAGGACACCCATTTTACTATGGGTCTAATTAAGACCCAAAATTTCATCCAACTCAATAATTCAAATTTCAAGTTTAAAAATTAGTCTTAAGTTCTCCAAATAATATGATTCTAATGGTTACTCATATAATACAAACCCCTAATATTAGTACAAAATATATATTCATCCAAAGCCCACAACATAATTGTTACAATTGCATAATTATAGAACCTAAAAGCACTGATCGGTGCGTAAATGAAAGGTCCCGCATAACCCACTGCACCTTCTATTTTGGAACCATTTACAATTGTCCTATATATGATTATTAAATAAACAATATTTTTGTAGTTCCTAGGTAGAAAGAATTACTAATTAGGTAGATTTCATGGCATTTTCTACATTTAACAAACCAATGAAAGACTGGCAGGAGGAACCAAAAGCACTGGCAGAGGGTGACACGATATTAGAGAATTGCTTGCAGTGAAAACTTGCAGAGAATTGCTATGTAATATTATTTCACTAAACAATAAAACTTGCAAATGAAAAGTTTTGCACTTACAAGGAGCGATTTGACGTGCACCTGCAGCAGTCGGCGTCTCCTTTTTCTCTTTTCCAAACCCTTTTCTCCTCTTCTCTTATTTTCTATTAATTAGGCATTAAAAGTGATAAATCTACTAATTTTTTTTTTAATTTATAGGATAAATGGTACTTAAATAACTTAACTCTTTGGTCCATGAATTAATTTCATTGTTTAATTTTACCCATAAATTAGCACCCATAGTTATCAAATAGTCAAAAAGACCCATTTAAAATTCATGAGAATGATATTTCAAGAAAACAAGAGGACTAATTTTTTTTTAAAATAATCTAACGGGTCATTACAGTGAATGTCCTTAGAAATATTGTTTGAACTTTTTGCTCTTCATTAGAAAACTCCTCTTTAGACAAAATCATCTTTTCACCATTTTTTTAATTATTATATTATCATTCTAAAAATATTAAATAATAAAAATTAAATGGAGAAGATTTTTTGGTTAAATTCCTACAAGGAGAATCCTTTTCCAATTAAAATAGACTTGATCCAAATAGAAAATAGACATAATAATAATAATAATAATAATAATAATAATAATAATAATAATAATAATAATAATAATAATAATAATAATAATAATAATATTAATAATAATAATAATAATAATAATAATAATAATAATAATAATAATAATAATAAGAAAACATCCAAAAAAAACCTAAAAAAGGAAAATGTTTAAAAATTGTCCAAAAATAGGCAAACTTTAAAAAATAGACTTGATCCAAAAAGAAAATAGTAAGATTTTTTTTAGTAATAATCAAAAAAAGTTTTTTTCTCAAACAAAAATATATAAACTATCCAAAAAAGGCAATAAAAACTCCAAAAAAATGAAAAAGGTCAAATTTTTCTACTAACAATTTATCGAACATTTAGGTTTGAAACAACTAACACACGAAACATAAAGTTCTACAATCCAATACTAATTCTAATTGGACAATAACACCAAAATACATATTATTATATAAGGAGTAAATTTATATTCACGTCAAAGCAACACATTTGTACACCAATGGATTTAGAGGTAATAATATTTTTTCTCTCTTTCATAATATTATTTATCCCATACTTTATATTAACGTGGTACACAAGTGCAAAGCACGTACATTAAACTAGTAATATGAAAAAAAATAGTAGGCAAAACTAAAGTTACCAAAAACTACTTATAATGCACAAATTTACTATGCTATATAACCTTCATTATCGCGTTTCAATGGTCGTTTAGGTCAATGAAGTTATATAGCATATAAAATCAGTAAGTTATATATCTCTTAAAATATTCTTTCAACATTTAGCTATGTTTGTGTATAACTAACAATATATTAGACCAACATTCAGTTTTTTTTTTTGTAGAATTTAAGTTTAAGTGTATTATTTTATAGGGTTTAAGGTTAATTATTTGATAGTTTCTTCATCCATCCTATTTTATAGTGATTACTTAACAACATAATTAGAAATACGTCCATTTATATTGATGATTATACAAGATAACTATTAGTTAGTTGTTTAAACAATATAACGAAGCACTTGTCAAACGTTTCAAGTTAATGCGGAATTTTGTTTTGATTATTTGAAGATCTCTATTTTTATTGATCCAGGATATCACACATTTTAGTATAAAATGACTAATAAAATGAAGATAATACTAATTATTAAAAATACGCATATGCAAAAAATATAATATTGATTTAACTCTTACATGTGGTAAGTATTGCATCTAAAAGCAATACTTAATGCTAAAAAATGCCAAAGAACTAAGGTAACAAAGACATTTTTATCGTTGCTCTGATATCATCTTCATATATATTTGTTAAGTATCTAGAAATACTTGATTGTAAACCTAATTATTATTATATTAATAATTGAAAATTATTATAATAAGTCATATAAAAACTTCAAATTCTGAGTATATTTGAGAAATATAATGAACAACTAACCTTAATTATAAAAATATATATATTTACCTGGCTATACTATTCCTTTATGTAATTTTTAAATGCATGTTTAACTTCATCAACATTTTCACTAATTAAGTATTAAGAGATTAAACACCCTCTCAATCAAACTATTCAACCCAAAATATTTTGACTCTCTCTCAAGTTTTCTCTTCCTCAAGTTCAAGAGAAAACCCACCTAGGATTTTAAGTTCTTCTTCTCAAATCAACGTTCTTCCATAGTTCTTCTACCAAGGTATGTGGGTTTCATTCATGGGTTCCTTTCACCCATGCAAACCCAAATTATTTTCTACTCCGTTCCTCAATTTCAAGTATGCAATTCTTCATGGATTTTCATATTATGATTCCAAATGCTTATATTATGCGTTTATTGATATTTTTTAGCCCATATTATTATGAAATAATGTTTAATTCCATAAGAAGGATATTATGTCTTGAATTCCTATATTATGGAAGCTAGGGTTTTAGAGATATTTAATTGGTTTCCTAAACTTGATTTTAAATTGATGAATCCTACTACTTATATGCGTGAAAAACTATAAACTAAGTTGTCTTACTTGAAACTCATGAATTTATTTGAGATTTCTATACAAGCTAATCTGGAAATATGAAGATGATGATATGGCTTCCTAAATTTATCCCTTAAATTGATCAATCATACCACTCTTACACATGAATAACTAGTAATTTTCATGATGCTATGACTAAATGTGATTTTTTCCTTGCTTATGGAATTTTGGGTTAGAAGTTGAATGGAGGATCTCTTGATTTTTTTTACTTAAATTCATATTTCCTTTATTATTATTGTACATGAATCAAGTTTAAATCACGTGAATTTCATAAATTGGTCTATTGACTCATATGTGTTATTGATTTCAAGTAATGGGTTTGTAAATTGGTTTATGTGTTACCTCAAGTATAAATGGTTTTCATGGATACATATGAGTATGCATGTTTCCTTCAAGTTTCAAGAACTTAAAGTTAATTTACATGTATTAGTGCATTGCATCACGAGATATCCCATGACGTGACATGCTCTTAGAATGGTATTGAAGTAAAAAATTAATGAATGATTGAATTGTGAGTTCTCTTATCTGACTATGATTAATAGATGATTATAGTCCATTAGTAGAGGCATAGACAAGATTTAAGAGCTATCCTTATGATGATGACTAGTGTTCTAAATGCTTATTGAATGAGTTAGTAGAATACCTCTCCATATGAAATGACTTTATGATTCATGCTTATGATAATTTTGTGAGAGTTTTACTTAGCACCGAATGGACATTGGATGAATGAGGAAGCTTCCCGTTAGAAGAGGCATGAGACCATTAGTAGAATCCCATTGTCCCATAAATGCATGCTATCGTAGAGAATAGGAGTCACCCACTAGTAGAGGTTAATTTCTAGACACTCATTCGTAGAGGCTTGCAAAATAGCTAGCTTTAGTGGATCCACTTAGGTACCTTAGGAGGTCACCTTGGCAAGTGATCTCCCCTTTCTTCCGGTGTAGGGGAAACATCAGGACTCCATGGTTTAGCTCATATGGTTTATGTCAGTTAAAAGTTCTCTCACATATGTTCATGTTCTCCTCATGTTCCCAAGGTTTCCTTTTATGACTATGTCTTCAAGAATGTAAGGTGGTCTCCATTATTATTACTAAGGTTTCTTTCATAATAAAATAGTATTTTATGTAAAATGATGTATTGTTCACACAAAGATATTAATAGTTTAATTGTTCATAACAACATGTATTTTCTCACTAACTTAAGTTTATGTGCCTCATCATGCATTCAAATAAGGGGAAGTTTTTTGCTTCTCATATGCATTATCTCATGTTCTATGGCTTAGATAAAATGTTTAATTGGTCACGCATATGTATGTTCCAAGTTTATATGATTTCCTTATTCACGACTATGTTCATCCATGCATCCTACTAAGTTCTTTCTAAAGTTTCCTTTGTAAGTTTAAATATACTTGATTATGACTTACTAATACCCTTGTAAATGTATGATTTTAACATGAGACTTAGCATGAATTATATCATCATTGTTTTCATGTCATGCATTGCGTATCTACATACCAGTACATTCAAGATACTGGCACATACTTCTATGCCTACATATTTTAATCATGTAGGGACAAGCACTCCTCGATATCCTTTGCATGGCTAGCTTTGGATCGTTGAACGTGGAAGTTGGTGAGTCCTCTAGTTCAAGGACGCCATCCTAGTTTTTTTTCTAGCTTGATGTATTAAGACATTTAGTTTTCAATTTTATAATTTCTTTTGCTACCACTATATTTGAGGTTGAGCTTAAACATGTCTTAGCCTCTGCCAAGTCTATGTTAGAGGTATTGTTGGACACATGCTATGGTTGTATCTAGGTCTTTTATCTCATTATGATTTTATGCTATGGTCCTTAGCCCCCTTTCCCTAGTTTTCTATTTTATCTTTATGCGATAACCTATGATATGCTTGATATACGAAGATGGCTAGGATGAGGTGTCTATGGGTGTCTCATTCGCCGTGTGATGACTAGGCCCTAGGTTCGAGTTGTTACAAATTTGGTATCAGAGTACAAGGTCTTGAAATAGTCCTCGAAGTCCAACATACCATGTCGAATAGAGTCTTAGTTTCGGATGTGAAGTGCACCACATGTATGAGTAGAAGCCTATAAGGCATTTGGGAATTGTCTCACTTCTTTCATGGTCTATGCTTTAGAGTTGTCCTAAGGTTTCCTTTATCTAACAAATCGTTCTTTGTGCTTTTTCAGATAATGCCTCCAAGAAGGATGGTTTTAACCCCTCAAGACGAGAGAGTGACTCGTGTGGAGTTTCGGGCTACTTATGTTGGCACAAATAGTGACCAATCATGCCAACCAAGGTGATAATGTCTCGAATACTCCCACTGTGGCCTCTAGAGTAAGGGACTTTTCTAAGATGAACCCTCTTGAGTTCCACGGATCAAAGGTTGAGAAAGATGCTCAATATTATAGGGGTGAATTTGGAGGAAAAGGCAGAGTTAGAGGCCTTTCAACTAGAAACGGTAGCTCAAAGATGGCACACACAATGGAAAGGTGAGAGGAATGAGGCTTTGGGACCTATTTCATGGGAAGAGTTCAAAGATACATTCCTAGATCGCTTCTTTCCCTTGAAGTTGAGGGAAGCCAAGATGCAATAATTTATCAACCTCAATTAAAGGAATATGAGTGTGAGGGAGTATTCCCTCAAGTTCACTCAACTCTATAAACATGCGCCATCATTGGTTGCTGACCCCCATGCTAGAATGAGCAAATTCATGTCGACGTTATCCGACTTGCTTGTCTAGGAGTGCTGGACCGCCATGCTAGTGATGAAAATAAATAGTTTGAGGCTTATGACTTATACAGAACACATTGAGGATGAAAAGACGAGAAGGGGTTCAAGAGAGTCAAAGAGGGCTCGTTTTGATACAAATGGATCATCATCTACTTAGGCTTTGGAGTCTAAGAGTAAGAGGGAAGGAAACCCCATCCTACTTGTGACAAGTATGATAGAATGCATTTAGGGGATTTCTTGATGGGATTAAAAGGTTGCTTTGAGTGTGATGAGCTGGGACACAAGCAAAGGGATTGCTCGGTAGCCACTAGGAAGGGAAGAAAAAGAGCTCGAAATACTTTGCCCGGTATGTATATGTTCCTTTGAAAATGATAATGGTGGCAGCTATAGTAGATATTTGGGTGAAAGTGGAGGTGTTGGGGCATTAGTAAAATGATATTCTTAATAATCATCCCTACACATCATTTACTAATCTGACTTGTTGTTCATTGTACATGCATACTCATGAAGTTTGTTTGATTTGAATCTTATGTGCAATCATGAAAAAAATGTTATGTATGCATTTAAAGTAATGTTGATGTTAATGGTTAAAGCTTTGCATGAAAATGATGTTTGGCTTGCGTATTACATTTGTGATGGGTTGTCATACGTTCATTTTCCTCTTATCATGCTAGCTTGATTTACATTCAAGGACGAATGTTCTCAGGGTGTGGGAGATATTGTAATAACCCACAAGTTTGAAGTTATAAGGCGAAAATTTGAGATTTAGTCACTGGATTGAAGCCATGAGACCTAAATTGTTTGGTTCACAGAACGTACAAAGGCCTTGTGAATAGGGTCTTGGGAAAATTAAAGTCTGCAGAGGAAATATGAAAAGGATTACAGGTCGTGAAGTGTTTTATGGGTCGTTATGTGTAGTCGTAAATGGGTCCTGGAGATTTTAAGTATGGAAGGTAACTACGAAGAGTTTTCATGGCTCGTGATTGATGAGTCCATATCTAGGACTCATTTTGGGCTTAAAATGCAAAGAAATATTGTCCTCAGTATTCTATCATGCCCAAATACTAACTAATATGCATGTGTTATGGAAGGAATGGAACTAAAAGTATACAAGTAGACAATACTCAATAACACTTGGAAAAGGAGCAAATGTGTGAAAAAGGTGGACATAAGTGGCTTCGCTGACCTAGTCGGCGTATCACCAAATGCTCATTGAGACCACCTAATATTTTAGTAACCAAGTCTCAAGTTCATGCAAGAAGGTGGTCAAAAGCGAAGTCACAAAACATAATCGGCGTATCACCAAATTGTTGAAGAAATCACCTAATGTTGCAGAACTCAGGACCCCAAGCTCATGACAGAAAGGGGACGTAAAGGAATTTTGGCGTATTGTTGAACATGATCTTGGGTAATGGACTATCTTCTAATCTTGCAGAGACTCAAGCTTTTAAGGAGATGTAGTGGAAAGTAGTCAAGTGCACATTTGGCGCATCGCCGAAGTGCTCGACGATGGCTGACCTTGATCGTTGCGTGGCAATTTGGTACACAAACTCTCATAAGTTTGCACGGATATTTAAGTATTTTGGAAAGCATCATTGTACATATCATTCACTTCAGATTTTACAGAGAGAGAGGGTGAGATTAGGGTACTTAGAACATTCTTGCTCAATAGTACAAAGGAAAGAGGGTTTCAAGCTTGTGGAGGCACAAATTAGATAGATTTACTAGTTTAAATCAACTTTTCTCTTTTAATCCTTGATACCCATGTACTTAGCTGCTAAAATTGGTATTTAATCTTTATTTTCTAGTATGAGTGGCTAAAACCCCTATGTTGGGTGTGTGTAAATAGTATGGGTTCCTGATTTCTAATGTTGGATCTTTAATATTTTGGTTATATTGTTGTTAATCTGAGTGAATTTATGTCCATTACTAATCTATAATCCTAGGGTTGTAAACTTGGGATTTATTTCAGATCTGTAACTATTTCTTTAGTTTCAGTAGTTAAAGTGTTGAATGGACGTATTAGCTAAAACTTTTCTAGGATTTCAGTCGAATTCCACAACCATGGGTTCGATGGCTAAGGTATTAGGTGGTTTAGTATGATTTCTCAGGCTAGGTGTGTCCTAAAGCGATCTGCATATGATATCGTAATTGAATCATGCGAAAGACCTTGGTGTCGTAATTGTACCAAGGTTACCAGCACCCTAGCCTATTGACTCATCTTTAAATCAATCAATCAAATATTTAGACCTAGATAAGAAGATCTAATCCGATACTTGACATCCCCAACACCTCTCTATATCTGTTGATTAATTTTCTTATTTAGTTATAGTTTGCTGAATCTAAATCTTTAATTATTATAACCCCCCAATTTGAACCTATAATTGCTTAATTCAATAAAGTACTTCAACTTTTAAACCTCCACTCCTTATGGAATTTGACCTCGACTCTATTCTTGGGTAATATGTTGACGATGATCGTCCCTGCTTCTTTGAGTAGTAGGATTGAACATTCATAAAAAATGGGCCGTTATCGAGGAGTGGCATTAGTTTGTGACTTAAGTGTTTGTTAAATTGAGTCTTGTAGTTGGACATGTTTTACTACTTTCTTATTGTTTTTGCTGTTGATCAAATAGGTATTAAGATGGTGGATGATAGGAGCGTCCATGCCGATAATATTGGAGATGCGAATGATTTTCAAAATGTTGATTGGGATAAAATGGGGAGTACAAGAGCCATCCAGCTACTCCTATTGACTAGAGGAGCTGTATTTCACGTCACTGGCACGATGTTACAACTACTTCAGTTGAAAGGGTTGTTCAGAAGGCTCTCTCATGAGGATCCCCCCTAGAATCTAAGAAACTTCATCGATGTGTATTTACCTTTCAACTTTCGGGGAGTCTCTCAAGAGGCCATAAGGCTGAGGCTTTTCCCATTTTCTATCATTGGAGAAGCAGTGATGTTGCTATCTGAGCTTCTTGGGGACTCAATCATTTCGTGAGAGTAACTCTAAGAAGCGTTCCTTGAAATATATTTTCCTCCTTAAAAAATGGTTAAGTTGAGAAGAAGTATAAAGGGCATCAAAAGAATTGCTTGTGAGCCATTGCATGAGACATGGCTACAGTTTTGAAAGCTCTTGCTTCAATGCCTAAACCATGGATTCCCAGACCACCTATTGTTGCAATGCTTTTACGTAAGTCTTGATGCAATCAACAACGGTGTTGCTGACCAGTTGGTATAAGGTGGAATTATGAAGAAAACTTTTGTTGTTGCTTGTGAGTTGTTGGATGACATGACCAAGATTAGTCGAGCCTGGTATACAAGGGAGGACCTCCTATCTTTTATGCACAGGAGTCCTCTAAGGAGAAACTTACTAAGGGTCAAGAGAGAGACGAAAACATGTACAAAATGATGGCTCAACTAGATCTCTTGACTAAGCATGTAATGGGAGGTAACCGAACGAGTGTTAATGCTGTAGATGCTATTAGAGATGTGGTGTATGATAATGTACCGTACAAAGAAGGATATAGTGAAGAGGTGCATTATATAGGTAATCAGATGGTGGGTTCTTGGCTAGCTTTTCCAATGCCACTGGAGAATTAAGTTGGAACAATGGTGATAGATGGCAAGATAGAGCATGGCCTGAACAACCTCATGTTGTAGGTTAGAGAAAATGTGATGGAGAAAGGGATAGTTCCTCCCCATGATAGGGTGAAGGCTGCTGACTCTGTGGTGAACTCGCAAAACTTTTGGACTGAAGACATGTTGACCTGAATTTTGAACAAGGTTGAGGCCTCCGACAAAGTGATAAAAGAGATGAAGTCCAATTTTTCACAGCTGAATCAAACTGTAACTTCACATTCATCTTCTATTACGCACTTGGAGACCCAACTTGGTAATATCTCAGCCCATCTCATCCAATGTCTGAAAGGAGGATTGCAATGACACAGTTGCTAACCCAAAGAGTGCAAACCAACAGTGTTCGGCTATCATGACATGCAACTGTAAAATTGTTGAAGGTGCTCAGCCAAAACCTGTGGTTGAAGAAGGTTGGAAAGAGTTGGAAGAAGAAGAAGATACTATGAGTGCTAATGATAATGATGAATTGGCTATGAATAAAAGAGATAAGACTTTTTGGCAATCCTAAGAGTAGTGAAAAAGAGAAAGTTGAGGGTGATGTTTCCAATGCTAAAAGAGCACCTCTCCAAGAATTTGAATTTATCCATGAAGTTGAAAACTCCTCAGATTAAGAACGATCTTCCGTTCCCTCAAATATTGAAGAAGAAAGAGGAGCATACAAAGTTTCAAAAATTCCTTTCTATATTTAATTCTCTACCCATAAATGTCCCATTGATTGAGGCGATAACTAAAATGCTAGGGTATATTTAAATTTATGTAGGAGTGGGTTACCAAGAAATGGACCTTGGAATATAAGACAGTCGAGGTGTCCCATAATTGTAGTGCTATCATGCCAAATAACTTGGTTGCTAAGAAAGAGGACCCTGGTGCATTCATAATTCCTTGCACCATTGAAGCTTGAAAATTTATCAATGAGCTATGTGATTTAAGCGACAGTATAAATCTCATGCCCTTAGATATATTTGAGGAGTTTGGGCTGGACACACCTTCACCAATAACGATACGATTGCTTATGGCCGATTGGTCCATCAAAAGACCAGTAGGAATTCTGTATGACGTTTTGGTGAAGGTAGACAAGTTTACATTACCAATCAATTCTATGATCTTGGATTGTGAGGTAGACGTGGATGTGCCCCTTAGGCCATTCTTGGCTACTGGAAGGGTACTGGTGGATGTTGAGAGAGGGGACTTGATATTCAGAGTGAATGAGAATGAGGCCATGTTCAACGTTTGTGGATCTTTAGAGCCGGCAAAAGATCTCCAAGTAGTATTGGTAATAGATCGATCGTGGGTGACTTATGGATAGGAAGAACTACGTTGTGCCACGACATTAACTAAGACACTGCCCGGGAGGCAACCCAAGGTGAATAGTTAATCTATTCATTTTGAAGAATGGGTATTGATTTGTACAGGTTTGAAAAGGGAGAGTTTGAGATGAAAGTTGAAAAGGCGACCGGACGAGTCTGATTGGCAAATCACCGAGTTAAGTCGGTGATCGCCAATTTGACCCCCTTTTAAGTCAATTGATGACTATTGAGATGCTTTCAATTGGGCGGTCTAAGTTGCAAGTCGGTGGATCGCCGAACCACTCGGGCGATGGTCAGTCTTACCACTTTTCATGACTGGAGTTAAAGTTTGAATTCTATCAAAAAAGGCGATTGCCAACATGATCAGCGTACCGCCAAAAGTGTTTGGCTGTGTAATTGGTATGCCGATTCCTCATGCTTGACCGACCTATTGAAGGCTTTTCAAATTCCTTGGGCTTTTCACTTTTACATTCCCTCCTTTTCACTTCCCTTACATACCAATACTCCGTTTAGTCCTTTCTTTATAATTTTTCTCTTGGTGTGAAGAAGTTCATCAACAAAATCTCTCATAGAGTTCTCACTGATATTGCATAATCTAAGAGGTATGTTTTCTTTTTGATCTCTTGCTTTAGTTTCTTTTTGGAAGAATAGTCTTTAAATGATGAAGGCTTGCTCAAGGTTTTGTGAGCTTCTTAATTTTAGTTTGAGGTTGAAATCTTGTTAGAGATCATGTGGGTAAGGTGTTTCTATGATTCTAGAACCCTATGATTCATGTATGCTTAGTTTATTTGGGTTTGTGATTCCATTGAAAATCATGAAGTTGATTATGCATGTGCTATGGACTAGGGCCAGATTTGATAAATATGTTGCCCAAACGTTGAATGCACGTGTTTATTGTCTTAATTTTTGACCATATTTCTTTATTGTAGCCTTAAGTTGAGATAGTACCATGATCATGAGGATGCCTTGAATGAATATACATGTTTGTTTTGTTGCTTATGCTTGTGGGCTGTGGGTGAAGTTTGAGTAACCCCTAAACTCTTTTGAGCGAAGTGAACTTGTACTATGATAGATTGGGTGACGTCATTCTTAAGGATAAGTCATTGGTTGAATAAGTTTATATCCATGATGACTAATGTAAATGTGGCAATTAATAATTGAGCATTTATGATGATTAATAGTGGGCTAGTGTGTAGTTATCACCTATTGTTTTGTGCGAATTGAGTGAATTTTGAATGCATGGGTGTTGTACTTGCTAGTCAACTTCGACGATGGTCATTTTCACCACCGAAGTGAACTCGGCGATGCGCCAAAGTGTCACACACACCGCTTTACCTGACTGATCTTTCATGCTGAAGACCGTAACTTTTGGTGACAGAATTTTCCATTGCCGAACCAACTCAGCCGATCACGGAACTTGCACTACCATTGCCGAAAGTAGCAGTGACTAAAGGTTTGAAAATTGGGTACAAAGGCAACGGTCTATCTGACTACCGAATCTGTTCGGTGGATCATCGAATATGATTTGTGGTCAAATAAACCTGTTCACCAAGAATGATTCTCTTGTGCATAATTTTGAACCTAATTGTTTCATGATTGATGCTCACACAATATCTTGATTTGCAGATATGGGTAAGCAAAAGGAACCTGTCACTAGAGGTAAATCCTTGGAAGCTCGCGGAATCCCCATAGCCCCTGACTGGGTAGAGCGACGATCTCAGAGACCTCGCAGGGAGGTGCGAGGTAAGGGAAAAAGAGGTGACTGAACCCTAGGAATCCATCAGTGACAAGTGATGAGTCGTAGAAATATAACTCTTACGATGCTTTGAGAAAAGATGTATGTTCTCAAGCAAATGTGTCGGTTTGATGTGTGTATTTTGATACTTTGCAGGAAAATGACGAAGGCATTGACTGATGGAGAAAGTGTGAGAAAAAGAATAAACAATTGCGATGAAGTGATGATATACGGACCATCTCACGGGTCGTGTAACATCACATGAACCGTGGGATGGTGCGTGAAGGGCCCAACGTGGAGGAACTGGAAAATGGAGCCAAGTGAAGGACCACGGAGGTCTTCACGGGCCGTGTCGCAGTACACGGACCGTGTGACCGACCATGACCCTGCACTTGGGCGTCAAACTGGAACGAGCCAAGGCAAGTCGCACAGACCGATAAATGGATCGTCAAATATGCCATGGACTGTGCTAGGTACCGTGAAGTTAATGTGAAGTAGAAGGTTCACCGTCGAAAATAATAAGAAATCACACAAGTGAAGCTGCACGGACCGATAAACGGACCATCAAAGAGGCCACGGACCGTGCCATGCACCGTGAAGTTGACGTGAACTAGAAGGGGCATCATCGAAAATAAGGGAAAGTGTGCAAGTGAAGACTCACGGATTATTAAACGGACCGTGAGACACAACACGGACCGTGCCAAGGCCCGTGAGGAAGCAGAAGGCAATAGCAGACGGACCGTGTGACGGTCCATCTAGACTCACACGGACCGTGTAATGAACCGTACCCATGCCGAAGTCTATTTTTTCTATTTTTAATTGGATTAGTTTTTCCTTGTATATATAGTATTTTATTTTATTTCGTTTAGTACGTTGTTGACAACTGGAGATGGCGAACAAGAGAGAAAATAATATTTTGACTTTAATTTACGTGGATTGTGATCATCTCTATGAAGATTGTACCACAGATTCTTTGTTCTTCCAATTGTAAGTCAATTACTATGATTTCATTACATTGTTGTGGGCAAAGTATATTGAACATGCGAGGCTAAACCCACAACTAGGGTTGTGGGAACCATGACAATTCAATAAGATAACACAAACTGGGGTAAGTTTGAGGGATTGATCGTTGCATTCATTATAGAATTCTTTGCTTTAATTTCTCCTTAATGAGTCGACGCATTAGGGAAATCCCGTATTTGTTACATGCCCGAGAGAGATGTAGTGATTCGGAAAAGGGTTCTACAACAAAATTTCGGGGTTTTTAACCTAGTCTAAGTACCTGAGACTGAAAGGTGAGGGTATTCTGAGATCGAAAACAACGGTTTAAGTTACATACACTCTAAGACCGAAAGGAGATGAGTGAAATATAGCTAGGAGGGACCGAAAGGTGAACTAGGTATTAGCTCAGTTGTTTGATCTTGTATGCAACCGAAAGGTGAACTAAGTATTAGCTCAGTTGTTTGATCTTGTATGCACATTCAAGAACGAGTTTACCAAGCTAGTTTAGTCATCGTATTGGATGTCATGGGAAACACAACCCTAGCTTCTCTCTACTTGTTTGAAACCCAGTATCAACGTCCCTATTAGTTACGTTACATAGGAATTTAAATTGAACAACACAACCCCCTATTTACTTTATGCAATTTTGTCTTGAGAATTTACATCTGAAAGCCAGTACTATTAGATTCATTCTCACGTGTTCCCTGTGGGATCGACCTCAACTCTGGTTGAGTTCTATATTCAACCAATGACCTCTTTACTCTTCCTTTTGGAGTGTAAATTTGGGCGTATCAAATTTTGGCGCCGTTGCCGGGGAACGCGACGAAGAAATAGTCTATTAGTTTCTACTTTCAGTTTGTAAGTCTAGTCCCTAATTTTACTTTTATTTCTTGTTTTTGTCTTTGTAGGGAACCAACATTGCATGCCAAGCACCCGAAGTAAGGGTGACACACTTATTCCCTACGATCCCGAACTCATTAAATCAATTCGCAGAATGAATGCCCAGGACCGCGAAGCAGCAAGGCAGAGGGAGTTAGCAGTGAATCCTGCTGACAGAGGACATGATGGGTTGGGTGAGGATGATCTCGCTGGTAATGTGGTACCACCAGCGGCACCACTTTGCCAGGTGCCACTTGTACCACCACAACAACACCAACCCCCATAGAGACCTCAAGGACCCCAGTACCCACCAACAGTAAACGATGATGATGAGGGTGCTGGGACCACTGGGGCAACAGTGCTGCCACCTCTGCCTGCTGGTGTCAAGTTCACTATCACTAGCACAATGTTGCAAATGTTGCAGTTAAAGGAATTGTTCAGCGGAGCTGCCACCGAGGACGCGAATCAACATCTGATGAATTTCTTGGCGACCTGCCAGTCGTCCGAAATTCCAGGAGTTAGTCAACAAGCACTGCGGTTGAGACTATTTCCATTGTGTCTGTCTGGTGAGGCAATAAGGTGGCTGAATGAACTCCCCCATGATTCCATTCGTACGTGGGGAGAACTAAAGGAGGCTTTCTTAGAGAGGTTCTTCACAGCTTCAAGGCAACTGAAGCTCAAGGATGAGATCAGATCTCACAAGCAAATGCCGAATGAGGCACTGTATCAGTCTTAATAGAGATTCCGAAAGAAACTTAAGCAGTGCCCAAATCATCATCTCACAGACGAGCACTTGAAGGCAGTCTTTTACAGGTCTTGTAATTTTGTTACCAAGCCAATCATAGATGCAGCTTGTGGAGGGTCATACATGTCTAGGACGTTCCCAGACATAGTGGTCATCTTGGATCAGGTGGCAAAGAACAACAGGGCATGGTATACCAGAGATACAGACTGCTCTGGGAGGGTCTTTGAGATGAGCGCGGAGCAATGCAAAAAGGAAGAGGAGCAGGACCAAGATATGGCTCATATGTGGACACAAATAGATTTTCTATCAAAGAGGTTCCTTGGTGGGGGCACTGAGAAGGTAAAAGCGATGGACACAATCCCTCTGTATGATGACCAAGGTGGCAACTACGATGAGGAAGCTCAGTTTTTGGGCAGTCAGGGGGGTTACCGGGGCTTTAACTCTGGTAACCAAGGTCGGAACTATGGTCGTGACAACTACCAAGGGAACTGGCAGAACAGAGAAGGCTACATAAATCGAGAATGCCAAAATGAGGGTGGCGGAAACTCAAGGCTAGAAAAGATGATGGCCAAGGTTTTTAACAAGGTGGAGGCCACAGAGGCAGGGTGCGAGATGTGAAAGGCAAAATGTCCAATGTGAGGCAATTGGTAGACTCGCACTTCACCTTGATCAAGCAACTAGAACAACAGCTGGGGAAACTTTCAGCTTCATTGAATCAGAGGAAAGCTGGGTCACTTCCCAGTGATACTGTGCAAAACCCGAAGAATGATGGCCACTGCATGGCAATCACCATGAGAAGTGGTAAGGTACTTTCTAACCCTATTGTTGCCAATAATGCAAGTTAGGATAAAGCAGTTGACAGGGTACTTAGCCCCATGGAGGGTCTTGTGGATGATGGGGGTGATGAACCTGAGACAACACCAGTAGTGCCAGAGTCTGCTAAGAAGGCAATAGATATGGATACGTCCACAACTCTGAGTCTGCCAGCCATCCCGAAAGCCGCGACCGCCATTCCCACGAAGGTTGAAAAAGAAAGATGAGGATGGCAAGTTTCAAAAGTTTTTGTCTATGTTAAAGGAGCTGTCCGTGAACATACCCTTGGTGGAAGCACTTGAGCAGATGCCAGGCTACGCTAAGTTCATGAAAGACTTAGTCACTAAGAAGAGGACAACCACGATTGAGCCAGCTGATAATCTACACCACTGTAGCGCTATCGCTACAAGGTCCTTGGTCGATAAGAAGGGAGATCCAAGAGCCTTCACCATCCCGTGCACTATTGGAGCCTATGACTTTGCACGGGCCCTTTGTGACCTGGGTGCTAGCATCAATTTAATGCCACTAGTAGTGTATCAGCAGTTAGGCTTGGGAGCCCCCACACCCACTACCATGCGGCTACTAATGGCAGATAGATCAGTGAAGAGGCCCGTGGGGATTCTGTGCGATGTTTTAATTCTGGTTGGCAGGTTCATCTTCCCTGCCGACTTCGTGATCCTTGATTGTAAAGTGGATTTTGAGGTGCCAATCATCCTCGGAAGGCCATTTCTGGCAACTGGCAGGGCACTAGTTGATGTAGAGAGTGGAGAACTCACCTTCCGATTAAACACCAAGGAGGTGAAATTCAGTGGGTGCGCTGCCATGAAGAGGCCTAAGGAGTTGTCTGTGATGTCTGTCATGGATGTTGATGACGACGGTTTCTCTGAGGTTCCGTTGGAGGAAAAGATGACTGTAGAACACTGGCTGCAGTGCTTATGAACTTCCCAGGAGATGGTGTTTAGGGGTACAAAGACACCGTATATGCATTACAGGGCATGGGAACCGGGCCATTTATCCCTCGGAAGCTGGACTTGGACTTGAAAAACAGACCAACACCACCAGCAAAACCATCTATTGAGGAGCCTCCTGCTTTGGAGGTCAAGGAGTTGCCTCAGCACCTCATGTATGCATTTTTGGGCGACAATAACACTCTTCCGGTAATTGTGGCTGCAGATCTTCAGGAGAACCAGGTGAAGGCACTATTGGGGGTCCTCCAAAAGTTCAAGAGAGCTATTGGTTGGACCATTCCGGACATAATCGGAATTCCTCCAGGAATCTGCACTCACAAAATCAAGTTGGAGGACGACTGTGTGCCCAGCATCGAGCATCAGAGAAGGTTGAATCCACCCATGCAAGAGGTGGTGAAAAAGGAGATCATCAAGTGGCTGGATGCTGGGGTGCTATACCATATCTCGGACAGCAAATGGGTAAGCCCAGTGCAGTGTGTCCCAAAGAAGGGGGGCATGACAGTGGTGGCCAATGACAAGAATGAGCTTGTCTCTTTGAGACCTGTCACCGGATGTTGAATGTGCATGGACTACAGGAAGTTGAACAGATGGACTCTGAAGGATCACATCCCCATGCCTTTCATGGATCAGATGCTGGACAGATTAGCAGGGTGAGGGTGGTATTGCTTCCTTGATGGGTATTCGGGTTACAACCAGATATCCATCACCCCAGAAGATCAGGAGAAGACCACTTTCACTTGCCCCTATGGGACATTTGCCTTCAGGAGGATGCCATTTGGGCTCTGCAATGCCCCAGCCACTTTCCAGCGTTGCATGATGCCCATCTTTTCGGACATGGTCGAAGACACCCTCGAGGTATTTATGGATGATTTTTCTGTAGTGGGTGATTCCTTTAACGACTGTCTGTTGAATCTAAGCGGGGCGCTTCAATGCTCTGAAGAGGCTCAATTGGTGTTGAACTGGGAAAATGCCATTTCATGGTCAAGGAGCGGATAGTCCTTAGCCACAAGGTTTCAGATAGGGGCATTGAGGTGGATAAGGCAAAGATCGAAGTCATTGAGAAGTTGCCACCTCCCATTTCAGTAAAGGGGATCCAGATTTTTCTTGGGCATGTGGGGTTCTACCGTAGTTTTATCAAGGACTTCTCCAACATTGCACACCCATTATGCAAGCTATTGGAGAAGGATGTGAAATTTTAGTTTGATGATGCGTGCCAGCTTGCCTTCTAGACTTTGAAGCAGAAGTTGATTTCTGCGCCCGTAGTGGTTGCACCAGACTAGGGTGCCCCATTTGAGGTAATGTGTGATGCAAGCGGAGTTGCTGTGGGTGTTGTGCTGGGGCAGAAGCTGTAACACCCCACATCTTACATGTACTAGTCCAACGCAGATGAAACATGATATGGCAGGGTCAAATCCGTACACATTTTAAAAGTGCGTGAATTTTAGATTAAAGGAGTATATGTACGTCTAACGCTTAAGATGTCCGAGTGCATATAATTTTTAAGTTAAGCTAAGGAGATTGTGACCTTAAATGAAGTAAAATAAGTGAGGTGCTTGTGAGACTTAGGAAGCTAGCAGGTGAGTCACCTACATGCTTAGCTTAAATAGGCTAGGTAAACGGAGACAAGGCCCAACACCAAATTTGTTCAAGTCCGACAATGAATGAACCCCGAGTTAAGAATGTCATTTGGTACCATGGTTTAGAATCATAAAAGGACAACATTTTCAGCCCAAGTTGAATAGGAAAAGGGCCAAATTACATTCACAACCCAATTCACAACTAGGGCCCAAACTAAGAGGATATAAAGGAGGAAAATTTGCAGCAAAACCCATCCAATTGAAGCCCAATAAGGCCCAAGTGAAAAGGCCAAGTTGCTGCATCATAACCTTAATAAAGTAATACTAGAAATTCAAAAGAAAGTCGGCTAAAAGTGGCCATATAAAGGGAGCAAAAACCAGCAACTTTTAGTCATTTTCTCAAGCCAAAAATCGGATTTCTCTCCAAGTTTCTTCTTGCTCTCTCTTCATTTTCTAAAGCAGCCAAGGCTCACATCTAGGGTTCTTGAAGAGCACCTAATACTTGAGGGATAAGGTAAGTAAAAATACCTATGATTTGGTGTAATTTTTCTATGAGAAACATGAAGAGTATGCTGGTTGTACTTGTGCAGGAATTTGGGACAACATGTGTTCCAAAGATTGTTGTCCACTTTTCTTGTTAATTGAGAGGCTTTTCTCTTGTTGGTTGGCTGGATTATGAAGTAATATGTATGTTTTCAACAAGGTTTGGTTCTGTAGTGGTGTAAGAAGGCTGCTGCACCATTTTTATCTTCCGCGAAAATGAGTTCTTATATGATACCTAAATTGCGCTCTTAGTAGGAATTTGTGGACTGAATATTGGGAATTGTTGTCTCATGTTTTCCATCCACTTGGGGGACTGTTTTTGTACTGTTTTAGGACTGTATTTGTGTGTAAAAATGTTGAGGACAGTTTGGTTGAGGTTGAGACAGATTTGGAATTGTTGACGCCGAAATGTAGCGAAATGATATTATGTTACGTTGCCTACTTGCGTGTTGGGTAGACTTGTTGTATGTTGTACTTTATGAACTGTGGTAACACTGTTGTGGGACTAAAACAAGCTTGATAAGACATGTATATGAGAACATGCATTAAGAAATACGATTAGGGGTGGAAATGTTGAAAGAATACTCTTTGGTTGCTAATTCAGAGCTTGCTGCCTGGATATTATTTTTGGGTGAAATTGGATTACTGAGATGTGTTTATTGGCTGGTAATATTATTTTTATCACCTACTATATTGTCGATAAGTATTTGGAGGAAAAGGATACTACTCCGAGGTAATAACGACATAGTACAACGAGGTATGTAAGGCAACTTGATTTCCTATTACTTGGCATGAAATCTAAGTTCTTCCTTAGCACATAAGGGCACATACAAATTCCGACATGGCTTCTAACTGTGTCTCCACTCTTTACCATGTTCATATGTTCCCATACATAGCCATGGTCAAATCTGCATTCATACTTGGATACCAAGGATACATGAGTCCCTTTTACCCAAACAAAGTCCATGTGTTGTTTAATCTCCTATACGGTTCATTAGTTGTGTATCTCTCTTTTCATTGTGGTATTATCTTGTATGGTTGTTTATATGTCACATGTCTATATTCCTGCAGTTCTAAAGGTTATGACCACCAAAAGAATCATCTGGAAAGTAAATAAAAGATAACTCACAGTTGCTTTTTAATCGGTGGTATCCCAGGGGTGGAAGAATCACCTAGCATGGATCGATCCCATATTACGGGGGGTATCCCGGGAGTGAAAGGAAAGCCTAGCATGGGGCGATCCCATTATTGATTTACCACTGATCCGCTGGTCATTTACATGATATATTGTGCACAGATTATACAGTAAAGAATGGTAAAGTAATAAAAACACATAAAGTACATGATTCCATAGTATGACTAAAGATGGTCTGTTCATCCTTATACACCAGTGTGTAATATCATTTGAGTTCTTATTTTACATACAATATTTCCTGCCTTACATATTCAGTATATTATCTCGTACTGACGTCCCTTATGGGGGACCTACATTTCATGCTGCAGGTACAGGAGCTACTAGACCTCCCTAGTAAGAGTACAGGACTTTCAGCTGCTATTACTAAGCTCCAGGTTGCTTCGGGGCTTGTGTGTTTAGAACTTGTATTTTGTATTGTATAGTTGGTCATGAGGCGGGGCCTGTCCCGGCCCATATAGATAGTGTTCCTTACCTAGAGGCTTTGTAGACTATGTAAATTAAAGTGTGGTCAAGTAGCATACTATAGACATCATGGCTCCAACGGCCTAGCCTTATGCATTTACTTTTGGCTTGTTATTACAGTTTACTTTCTTTTGACAACATATTGAATATGGGAACTTCTTAAATGTTCATAGCAGGTGCATAGTTATATGTTGGTTCTCCCGAGCCTTGTCGGTAACCAGTGCCAATCCATCTTAATGGGACTTAGGGCGTGACAGAAGTGGTATCAGAGCGGGTCGTCCTAGGGAGTCTACAAAGCCGTGTCTATGTAGAGTTTTGTTTATGGATTTGTTGTGCACCACATTTATAAGCAGGAGGCTGCGTGGCATTTAGGAGTTATCACTTTCTTTTCATTCTTTAGATCGTGCCATAGAGCCAAGTGTTGTAGGTTGATTGTTTCTAACCTCTAAATTGTTTTGTACAACAAGTATGCCTGAAACAAGGAAAAGTAAAGGCAAAGGGAAGGAAGTGGAAGTGGTTGTTGGTGCACCCAGTCAGGTGAGACAATGAAATGAGGCCCAAGATGAGTCTCTATCACAAACATCTCCAACTCCTCCAGCTCCTGACGAACCAGGAAGTAGTGAAACTCCCCCAGAGCCACCTGCCGATGCTACCGTGCAGGATCTGAGAAATGCCGTCCAATTATTGACTCGTATAGTTGCTGGCCAAAGTCAAAGACAAGAAGGCCCAGTTATCGGTGCAGGTGGTGTGGATAGGGTAGCTAGCACGAGGATACGTGACTTCCTTAATTTGGACCCTCCATCTTTTCCAGGGTCAGATCCTAATGAAGTTCCACAAGACTTCATCGATCAGATCCAACGCACTATAGATGTTATGCACATAAGCGGCACAGAAGCTGTGGAACTGGCAGCATATAGATTGAAGGGTGTGACTATATTGTGGTATGAAGCTTGGAAGCAATCTAAGGGTATAGATGCACCTCCAACTACTTGGAAGGAGTTCAAAGAGGCATTTCTTGACCATCACTTGCCGTACGAGATCCGAGAGGCCCGGGCAGATCAGTTTCTGAATCTCCACCAAGGGAATATGAGAGTGAGGGAGTATAGCCTTCAATTTAATTCCCTGTCCAGGTATGCTCCTAATGTAGTTGCTACTATGGTAGATAGAGTTCATCGATATGTGGATAGGTTGGATTCATATCTGGTCAGAGACTGCACTATTGCTTCTTTGAATAAAGGCATGGATATAGCGAGGATGCAAGCATTTGCACAAAAACTAGAGGATCAGAGGCAAAGGAGAAGGACACAAGAGTTAGAAAATGGCAGTCCAAGAGGGCCAGATCTACAGGGCAGTTTGTACCATCCCAAGGTGAGCTTAGGCTCCGATTTCCTAATAAACCACCTAGACCATCATCCTCTTACTCTGCAGTCAGTGCTCCACCGCAACTTCAAGGGCCTAGAGGTAATCAGTTTAACAAAAAAAGTGAGGGACAAGGTGCACGGACTACAGGATATTCGGCCAACCTACATATTCCTCCTAGGTAGCCTTGCAAACAATGTGGGAGGAGTCATTTAGGTACATGTCGTGTTGGGACAGATGCTTGTTATTGGTGTGGTGTACCAGGGCATATGATTAGAGATTGCCCAAGAAGACATATGGGAGATATAGCACAACCTACTAGGTTAGCTGTTGCATCATCATCATCTGTTCCTCCATTAGGTAGGGGCTAGCAAATACCTACAGGCCGTGGTAGAGGTAGTAGAGGGGCAGCTAGCTCCAGCGGAGCCCAGAATCGCACTTATGCTCTGGGGAGTCGGCAAAATTTAGAAGCTTCACCCGATGTGGTCACAAGTACATTGTCCATCTTTTCACATAATGTGTATGCATTAATTGACCCTGATTCTACATTATCATATATCACTCCACTAGTGGCTGGGAAGCTTAACAAAACACATAAATTATTGAACAAGCCATTTGAAGTGTCTATACCAACCAGCGAATCTATTATAGCTAGAAGGGTCTATTATAACTGTGTAGTAACCGTTTGTGACCATGACACATTGGCTGACCTTGTTGAGTTAGATATGGTTGAATTTGATGTTATAATGGGTATGGATTGGTTAGCTTCTTGCAATGCTACTGTGGATTGCCGAACTAAGAGAGTGTATTTCCACTTTCCAAATGAGGCGGTCCTTGAATGGGAAGGTAATGTTGGGGCACCAAAGGGTAAGTTTATCTCCTATCTTAAGGCAAGGAAGATGATGTCAAAGGGATATATATGCCATCTAGTTAGAGTAAGGGATATGCAAGCATAATCACCAACTCTTCAATCTGTTCCCGTAGTAAATGAATTTGTTGATGTATTTCCCGAAGAGCTTCCAGGCTTACCTCCAGAACGAGAAATAGATTTTGGCATTGACTTACTTCCAGGCACTCAACCTATTTCTATCCCTCCATATAGAATGGCCCCGGCAGAAGTACGTGAATTAAAGGAGCAATTAAAAGATTTGCTAGAGAAGGGTTTTATAAGACCTAGTGTGTCCCCTTGGGATGGACCAGTGTTATTTGTACGTAAAAAGGATGGCACCTTGAGAATGTGTATTGACTATCGACAATTGAATAGGGTGACAATTAAAAACAAATACCCCCTCCCAAGGATTGATGATTTATTTGATCAGTTACAGGGTGCCAAATGCTTTTCTAAAATTGATTTGAGGTCAGGTTATCACCAAGTGAGGGTGAAGGAGAAAGATATACCCAAGATAGCCTTTAGGACACGCTATGGTCACTTTGAATTTCTTGTTATGTCATTTGGGCTGACAAATGTACCAGCAGTTTTATGGACTTAATTAACAGGGTATTCAAGCCATTCTTGGATGTCTTTCTGATAGTATTTATAGATGATATTTTGGTATATTCAAGATCAGAAGAGGACCACGCAAATCACTTACGGCAGGTATTACAAGTTCTTCGTGATCGGCAATTGTATGCCAAGTTTTCCAAATGTGAATTTTGGTTGAAATCCGTGGCATTCTTGGGTCATATTGTATCTGATGAAGGAATAAGGGTTGATTCACAAAAGATAGAGGCGGTGAAAGACTAGCCAAGGCCAACAACACCCACGGAAGTTCGAAGCTTCTTAGGGTTGGCAGGTTATTACAGAAGATTTGTTGAAGGTTTTTCTTCTATTTCTGCACCTTTAACAAAGTTGACACATAAGGCGACCAAATTTCAATGGAATGATGCATGTGAAAGGAGCTTTCAAGAATTCAAAAGCAGGCTAACTTCTGCACCTGTATTAGTGCTTCCAGAAGGCGCAGAGGGGTATGCGGTGTATTGTTATGCTTCGGGGGTTGGCTAAGGGTGTGTACTGACACAACATGGTAGGGTAATTGCTTATGCCTCGAGACAACTGTGGCCACATGAGAAAAACTACCCAACACATGACCTTGAGCTAGCAGCTATTGTGTTTGCCTTGAAAATATGGCACCATTATTTGTATGGAGTTCACGTTGACATATATACTGATCATAAGAGCCTACAGTACATATTTAAACAGAAAGACCTAAATTTAAGGCAGCGGAGGTGGCTGGAGCTAATAAAGGATTACGATGTTGATATACTATACCATCTAGAGAAAGCAAATGTGGTAGTCGATGCTTTGAGCCACAAGGCAATTGTGAATATTGATGATCCGTGGTAAGTCAAGGAGTCGCTAAGGATCTACTTCAACTAGCCAATTTAGGAGTTCGCCTTATTGAAACTCCAAAGGAAGGGGTTATTGTGCATAATGCTGCGGAATCTTCATTGGTAATAGAGGTAAGAGAAAAATAGTTCAAAGATCCTATTCTACGGTGAATTAAGGAGAAAGTGGGTCAAGGTACAACGAAGGGCTTTTAAATTACCCAAAATGGAGTGCTTTATTACCAAAATAGATTATGCGTTCCTAACATAAATGGACTAAGAAGGAGGATAACGGAGGAAGCCCATCATTCAAGATATTCTATCCATCCAGAATCAACTAAGATGTATAATGACCTGAAGGGAATGTTTTGGTGGGAAGGCATGAAAAAGGACCTTGCAGAATTTGTGGCTTGATGTACGAATCGCCAACAAGTTAAGGTAGAGCACCAAAAGCTGGGAGGTTATATGCAATGCATAGAGCTTCCAACCTGGAAGTGGGATATGATTAATATGGATTTTGTTACTGGGTTGCCTCACTCATTTCAGAAGTTTGACTCCATATGGGTGATAGTTGACAGACTTACAAAGTCAGCGCACTTCTTGCCGGTTCGGAGTGATTATACAACTGAAGAGTATGCAAAGCTATACCTCAAAGAGATAGTTAGGATACATGGGGTCCCAATCTTAATTATATCTGATCGGAGAGCACAATTCACCGCAAAGTTTTGGAAATCCTTCCAAAGGAGCTTAGGGTCACAAGTGAATTTAAGTACAGCTTTCCATCCGCAGATAGATGGTCAAGCAGAACACACCATTCAAACACTTGAAGATATGTTGCCGGCTTGTGCATTGGACTTCAAAGGTAGTTGGGTGGACTATTTGCCACTTATTGAATTTGCCTATAATATAGCTACCATTCAAGCATCAAGATGGCACCGTGTGAAGCTTTGTATGGAAGGAAGTGTAGATCACCAATAGGATGGTTTGATGTAGGTGAAACCACCTTGCTTGGTCCAGATCTAGTCCAACAAGCCATGGGAAAAGTCAAGGTAATACGACTACGGCTAGAAACAGCCCAAAGTCGTGACAAATCATATGCAAATTCTAGAAGAAGAGGACTAGAATTCTCAGTTAGAGATTGGGTATTCTTAAAGGTGTCCCTAATGAAAGGTGTTATGAGATTTGGTAAGAAATGAAAACTAAGCCCACGTTACATAAGGCCATATAAGATTATTAAAAGGTTTGGACAGGTTGCGTATGAATTAGAGCTACCCCAGGAGCTTTCAATGGTTCATCCAGTTTTTTATGTCTCAATGCTTCGAAAATGCATAGGTGACCCATCTCGTATCACTCCTATTGAAGATATGCAGGCTATGGAAGATCTCAACTATGAAGATGTACCTATTGCTATCCTAGATCGTCAAGTTAGAAAACTAAGGAATAAAGAAATACCTTCAGTAAAAGTGCTTTGGAGGAACCAGCAGGTAGAAGAGATTACGTGGGAGGATGAGGAAGCAATGAGGTCTAAATACCTTATTTATTTTGAAGCTAAAGAGGAAGTCCAAGATACAGAGTAGAAGGACTAGTAGGTACGTGAATATGAATTCTTATTATATTTTCAAAAGTCTGTTTACACGAAAGTTCAAATTTGTTTAACCTATTCAATTATGCTTACATTCGGGGACGAATGTTCTTAAGGGTGGAGGATGTAACACCCTATATCTTACATGTACTAGTCCAACGCAGATGAAACATGATATGGCAGGGTCAAATCCACATACATTTTAAAAGTGCGTGAATTTTAGATTTAAGGGGTATATGTACATCTAATGCTTAAGATGGCCGAGTGCATATAATTTTTAAGTCAAGCTAAGGAGATTGTGACCTTAAATGAAGTAAAATACGTGAGGTGCTTGTGAGACTTAGGAAGCTAGCAGGTGAGTCACCTACGTGCTTAGCTTAAATAGGCTAGGTAAACAGAGACAAGGCCCAACACCGAATTTGTTCAAGTCCTACAACGAATGAACCCCGAGTTAAGGATGTCATTTGGGCCCATGGTTTAGAATCATAAAAGGACAACATTTTCAGCCCATGTTTAATAGGAAAAGGGCCAAATTACATTCACAACCCAATTCACAACTAGGGCCCAAACTAAGTGGATATAAAGGAGAAAAATGTGCAGCAAAGCCCATCCAATTGAAACCCAATAAGGCCCAAGTGAAAAGGCCAAGTTGCTGCATCATAACCTTAATAAAGTAATGCCGGAGATCCAAAAGAAAGTCGTCCAAAAGTGGCCATATAAAAGGGAGCAAAAACCAGCAACTATTAGTCATTTTCTCAAGCCAAAAATCAGATTTCTCTCCAAGTTTCTTCTTGCTCTCTTTTCATTTTCTAAAGCAGCCACAACTCAACTCTAGGGTTCTTGAAGAGCACCTAATCCTTGAGGGCTAAGGTAAGTAAAAATACCTATGGTTTTGTGTAATTTTTCCATGAGAAACATGAAGAGTATGCTGGTTGTACTTGTGCAGGAATTTGGGACAGCATGTGTTCCAAAGATTGTTGTCCACTTTTCTTGTTAATTAAGAGGTTTTTCTCTTGTTGGTTGGATGGATTATGATGTAATATGTATTTTTTAAACAAGGTTTGGTTCTGTAGTAGTGTAAGAAGGCTGCTGCACCATTTTTAGCTTCCACGAAAATGAGTTCTTATATGATACCTAAATTGCGCTCTTAGTAGGAATTTGTGGACTGAATATTGGGAATGGTTGTTTCATGTTTTCCATCCACTTGGGGGACTGTTTTTGTACTGTTTTAGGAATGTATTTCTGTGTAAAAATGTTGAGGACAATTTGGTTGAGGTTGAGACAGATTTGGAATTGTTGACACCGAAATGTAGCGAAAGGATGTAATGTTACGTTGCCTACTTGCGTGTTGGGTAGAATTGTTGTGTGTTGTACTTTATGAACTGTGGTAACACTGTTGTGGGACTAAAACAAGCTTGATAAGACATGTATATGAGAACATGTATTAGAAAATACGATTAGGGGTGGAAATGTTGAAAGAATACTCTTTGGTTGCTAATTCCGAGCTTGCTGTCCGGATATTATTTTTGGGTGAAATTGGATTACCAAGATGTGTTTATTGGCTGCTAATATTAGTTTTATCACCTACTATATTGTAGATAAGTGTTTGGAGTAAAAGGATACTACTCCGAGGTAATAACGATATAGTACAGCGAGGTATATAAGGCAACTTGATTTTCTATTACTTGACATGAAATCTAAGTTCTTCCTTAGCACATAAAGGCACATACGAATTCCGACATGACTTCTAACTGTGTCTCCACTCTTTACCATGTTCATATGTTCCCATACATAGCCATGGTCAAACCTGCATACGTACTTGGATACCAAGGATACATGAGTCCCTTTTTACCCAAACAAAGTCCATGTATTGTTTAATCTCCTATACGGTTCACTAGTTGTGTATCTCTTTTTTCATTGTGGTATTATCTTGTATGGTTGTTTATATGTCACATGTCTATATTCCTACAGTTCTAAATGTTATGACCACCAAAAGAATTATCTGGAAAGTACATAAAAGATAACTCACAATTGCTTATTAATAGGTGGTATCCCAGGGGTGGAAGAATTACCTAGCATGGGTCGATCCTATATTACGGGGGGTATTCCAGGGGTGAAAGGAAATCCTAGCATGGGTCGATCCCGTTATTGATTTATCACTGATCAGCTGGTCATTTACATGATATATTATGCACAGATTATACAGTAAAGAATGGTAAAGTAATAAAAACACATAAAGTACATGATTCCACAGTATGACTAAAGGTGGTCTGTTCATCCTTATACACCAGTGTGTAATATCATTTGAGTTCTTATTTTACATACGGTATTTCTTGCCTTACATATTCAGTACATTATCTCGTACTGATGTCCCTTATGGGGGACCTGCATTTCATGCTGCAGGTACAGGAGCTACTAGATCTCCCCAGTAAGAGTACAGGACTTTCAGATGCTATTACTAAGCTCCAGGTTACTTCGGGGCTTGTGTGTTTAGAACTTATATTTTGTATAGTATAGTTGGTCATGAGGCGGGGCCTGTCCCGACCAAAATAGATAGTGTTCCTTACCTAGAGGCTTTGTAGACTATGTAAATTAAAGTGTGGTCAAGTAGCATACTATAGACATCGTTGCTCCAACGGCCTAGTCTTATGCATTTACTTTTGGCTTGTTATTACAGTTTACTTTCTTTTGACAGCATATTGAATATGGAAACCTCTTAAATGTTCATAGCAGGTGCATAGTTATATGTTGGTTCTCTCGAGCCTTGTCAGCCACGGGTGCCAGTCCGTCTTAATGGGACTTAGGGCGTGATAGAAGCACAACAAGATCTTCCATCCGATCTATTATGCTAGCAAGACCTTTAATGATGCTTAAAGGAATTACACTGTGACTGAGCAGGAGTTTCTAGCTGTGGTGTTCGCATTTGACATGTTTCGGGCATATCTATTGTGCACAAAGGTGATTGTGCATACTGACAATGCAGCTCTACGGTACCTTATGGTAAAGAAGGATGCTAAGCCAAGGCTAATCAGATGGGTGCTCTTGCTGTAAGAGTTTGACTTCGAGGTACAGGACCGAAAAGGCATGGACAACCAAGTGGCAGACCACTTATCAAGGCTGGAAGATGCGGCCAGAGCCCATGATTGGTTGAGCATCGATGATTCGTTTCCCGATGAATAGGTTTTGGCTGCTTCTGCTGACTTAATCTCTTGGTTTGCTGATTTTGCTAACTTTTTGGTGAGCGACGTTATGCCTGAGGGCCTTAACCCTCACAAGAGAAAAACGTTTCTTCATGATATGCGCAGGTACTTTTGGGATGACCCATACTTGTTCAGAACATGCGCAGAGGGGTCATCAGACGGTGCATACCAGAGACAGAGATGTTGAGCATCCTGGAAACCTGCCACTCCTCCCCAGTGGGGGGCCATCATGGTGGTGCCAGAACAGCGAAGAAGATCCTATAATGTGGATACTACTGGCCCACCATCTACAAAGATGCCCATGATATGGTGCACGGGTGTGATCAGTGTCAGCGCCAAGGCAACATTTTGAGGCGTCAAGAGTTACCAATGACCCCTATCCTTGAAATTGAATTGTTCGATGTATGGGGTATTGACTTCATGGGGCCGTCCGTGAGTTCCTTTGGGATGAAGTACATCTTGGTGGCAGTAGACTACGTCTCCAAATGGGTGGAGGCAATAGCATTGCCAAACAATGAGAGCAAGAGCGTGTTACAGTTCCTGAGGCGGAACATTTTCGCCAGGTTTGGGACACCTAGAACTATCATTAGTGATGGGGGTTCCCACTTCTGCAACAAATCCTTCCGGGCTGTACTTGCTAAGTACGGGGTGCGACAACACAAGGTCGCTACGCCGTATCATCCATAGACAAGTGGTCAGGTCGAAGTGTCCAATAGAGAAATCAAGGAGATCCTGACTAAGTCTGTGAATGCCACAAGAACGGACTGGGCTTGGAAGCTATATGATGCACTATGGGCTTACAGAACGGCAAACAAGATGCACATTGGAATGTCCCCATATCAGCTGGTGTTTGGTAAGGCCTGTCATCTGTCGGTCGAATTGGAAAACAAGGCGCTCTGGGCTCGTAAGGCCCTGAACATGAAGTGGAATGAGGCAGCCAATACGAGGCTAGACCAGTTAAATGAACTGGATGAATTTCACCTCTAGGCCTTTGAGAGTGCGGCCCTGTACAAGGACAAAATGAAGTCCCATCATGACAAGCTTATTGCACCAAGGAGTTTTGAGGTTGGTGACAGACTTTTGCTGTACAACTCCAGGTTGAGGCTGTTTCCAGGAAAGCTAAAATCGAAGTGGTCTGGCCCATACAAAATCGCACAAGTATTTACACACGACGCAGTTGAGTTGTAAATGGACGATGGGCACTATTTCAAAGTCAATGGGCAGCGCGTGAAAAAGTATTTGGGCGCTGTAGATGAAATCTCTGTGATTGAGGTTCTACATCTTGACGAAGTCTGAGTAGTCAAAACAACCACGTCGAGCCGTGACGTTAAATCAAGCGCTTAATGGGAGGCAACCCATCAAATCAATATATATATATATATATATATATATATATATATATATATATATATATATATATATATATATATATATATATATATATATATATATATATATATATTATGTCATGACTTGTATTGTTTTTGTTTCTTTTTGCCCAGGTAAGGATTAGCACAGTGAAGAGAGGCGTGAGCAGACGTGTGAGTAAAGGGTGTAACAACAGCAACCAAATTGGCAAAGGGAGGTCACACGGGGCCCTACACGGCCCATGTAGAGCCAGACAGACCGTCTAACGGTCCATTTGACGTGTGGCCCCTAGGTAAGTGTTGCCCCGAGTTAAAGGCCAAACACACGATAGGGTCCACAGACCATTTCACACGACACGGACCATTTACCCAACTGTCTAAGGGCTGCGATAGTTCAGCACTCGAGGAGAGTCAAACGGTGATCTACACGGCTCGTTTGACTCCAGACGGACCATTTAATGGTCCGTTTGGCGCGTGGCCCCAGGTAAGTGCCAAGGATAAGTACACGACACTCTGCACAGACTGTGTTACGTGACACAGCCCGTTTCCCGGACCGTCTTGGGACGTGTGTGGTCGGGTATTTATACCCTCTTTCCCACTTTCACTTTTACATTCACCCTCTCTCTCTAACACTCCTCTCATGGTTTCCCCTTCCTTTTAGAACCACGAAAATCCTACCTCCTTTTGCATGAGTTGAGAAACGCTCTCACGATTCGTAGCACTTTCCTTGGGCAAATCTTCTAGTTTTAACTCTCCTCTATCAAGTAAGTTGGTTATTTATCTTTTCCTTTCTGATTTTAGTTTTACATTGTCTCCATTTTTGAGTCTATATGTGAATTTATGAGTCCCCCTTCGTTCATCGAGTGCCATATGATACTTAGGTGTGGGGTTTCTTGAAGATTTGGTGTGGGTTGACTTAAACCACCATTGTTGAACCTTTGTTTCTTACACATAGGGGTTTTGTGATTTTAGGTTTTTTTTAGAGTAGGTTAACAACGTCTTTTATGTGGTAAGAAAAGTATAATGGTCGATCTAGTGTGTATATGGTGAATTTCTTGGACGCGTGTGTCTTTCTATGACTTTGGGGCTGACTGGGGACAACGAGTAGGTTCACAGTCCATTGCACGGACCGTGTGATACTACACGGGCCGTGTAGTGGTCCATGTGGAATCACTTTGTTATCCCAAGTAGAGGCACCTCTCACGAACCGTCCACACGGACCGTGTGACTCTACACGGGCCGTGTGGCCATTCGTGTCAAGTCCCTTGACACAACCAAATCTCCAAAGGCACTCACACGGACCATATCACGGACCGTGTAACGGTACACGGCCCGTGTGAGGCCCTCCATCTCAGAATGCTTTGCCCTGATGTGCTTCACTGTATTGATCCTCATTAATTCCTATATGCATCCCAGTGCCAAACTCCCTATGATAGACCGGGTGACGCCACTCTTAAGGGTTTTTTGTAACTTTGAGAACACAGGGGAAGTTTGAGTACCCGTTTGTGTGTCGTCCTGCGTATTCCGACATAAATAACTGTTTTATTCTTTATGGTATTCGCAGGTAAAAATGGGTCCCCGTCTATGGTCACGCCAGCCTAAGGACGAGCATGAGTCACGTCTCCGGGATTCTATCATTGAGTCCTCGAGTCAGCACCAGGGAAGTGACTCAGGTGATGACTCCTCGGGAGGGTCCGATGTGCAGTTCACCGGCAATGTCTCCCCCCTCCCCTCGTACCACACGTTCTTGTGCAGTGAGCCACCATATAGTTTCCCAATCTGAGGAGGGAGTTCCTGAGGTGGGAGTGGAGGGGGAAGATGCAGCCCCAAAACAGGAGGAAGAGGCCGGCACTCCGGACACCGCTGAGCACAATGCAGGGGGTGAGGATGACATCCTGATCCTCCGAGACAGCGATGACGAAGCCACATATCAGGCGATTGCTTGGACATCTGACCCTGAAACTGCCAAGTGGCTTCTTGTTTTCTTGCGCAAACGATGGACAGTCCCCGGGGCGAAGAAAATCTATGTGAATGGCATTACTAAAGGCTCCAAGGGGTACCAGGGGAGGCCAATCATTCCTGAAATGCGGGTCCTCACCGACAAACTGGATGCAATTCCAGAAATACGAAATGCATTTGAGGCATACCTGTTTGAGTGGATGGCCAGCCCCCCGGCTACTATGGGCCAGACATGATTGCTAAATTCTACTCTAGTTATGCTGCCAGCCTGCTCGCTTCTATCGAAGGTAACCTGTCAAAGAGAGTAAGAAAGCGGTTGCATATAAGTTGTCCCCTCGGGACTATTTCACCATTCGTGAAGCCGAGGTGGATATTTCAGCAAACACTATCAACAAGTTCTTATTTGGCCCAGACTACCGTGCCCCACCGGATGGGTTATTCATCTCCAAGTTTGTGAACATTACTGATGAGGTCCAAATGTCTGACCCCACTTCATGGGCCACCCAGTTAAAGTGGGTCGCGAAGCAAGTCACAGTGCAAGGAGCGGAGGCAGCTTGGGTGACCAACCCCAAAATTCCCATTACTAAGGCCTCACTCTGTTTTGTCGTAAAGTTCTGGTGGTCGGTGGTGCGGGCCCGACTACGGCCCACGGCTCATGCTTCGTTGGTAGCGTGCTTGGTCGCATGATATGGTATCAATGTGGATCGGATCATCGCCATGGAGATTAAGGACCGCGCCCTATCGGACAGAGCAGGTATGTCATTTCTATGCCTGATTCGGGCACTTTGCAGGCAAGCTCGTGTCCCCACCACCCATTTCCTGGATCGGAAGATGCCTCCATTGGGCGTGGTTAGCATTTCTATGACCAAGGATATTTATAGCCCGCTGTTCCACAGTAAAGCACGCTGGCTTGGACTGCCTACACAGCTTCCTCAGGCACCTCCGCAACAACCCTTGTCATTTGAGGAGCACACCACTGCCCCACAGTCAGCTACGACTTCTGAGCAGCCCGGGGGTAGTGGTACAGCTCCCCAAATACAGCAAGGGTACACTTATGTCCCTTATGACTTTTTGGCCTGAGTGGTGACAAAGCTGCGGCAAACATGGGCGATTGTTGACCAGATGGTGGTGCGGGTGCCTCAGGTGGTGCAGGCTCATGTTCAGCAAGCAGAGGATCGTGTCCGCGCAGACTTATTGGGCCAAATAAGCAGCTTGCAGGAACAGGTCAACACCTTGGAGGGCTACTTCCATAGCATGTGTGGAAGTATGTCCGGCGATGAGATGGCTCATTTGGTGCAGACTGTGCAAGATATGGAAGCTAAGATTGCCGAGCTGACAGCCTAGTATAACAGCACGGTGCCAGCTTTGGCTCCACCGCCAGATACTTTGATGTCACTTTTCACTGCCCCAGTGGAGCCGAGTCTAACCGAGGGTTGGGGTGTCCTGTTCATGCCAGCTGCTGTCTAGGTGCAACCTTCAGAAGCCCCCAAAGAAAAAGACAAAGAAAAGCGCCGCACCATCGCAACAACTCTCTGGAGGATCTACAACATGAGGAAGCA
The DNA here is from genome assembly GCA_029948455.1 of Solanum rostratum. Classification (NCBI taxonomy): domain Eukaryota; kingdom Viridiplantae; phylum Streptophyta; class Magnoliopsida; order Solanales; family Solanaceae; genus Solanum; species Solanum rostratum. The sequence continues at coordinate 34,405,429 of CM057048.1, read as the reverse complement.
AGGAGATTGAGAAAGGCCATGCGAGCCCAGCGCCGCGAAGCTGCAGCCCAAGAAGAGCGAGAGCGCCTAGCCTATGAGGCAGCCCGGCAGGAGCCTCTGGGAGCACCGTCGGACCAGATGAAAATGTTATCGGCACGGATCCACTTGGTGGATTCGACCACGACGGCTCGACTGATGCCTAGAGAGTCCCAGGTATGTTCTGCCCCTAATTTGTGCTTTGGTGTTACTTATGGTGCAATGAGGGCATTGCACAGTATTTTTGAAGGGGGTGGGGCATCCTGAACCCTGAGGAGTTTTTCTTGCCATGTTTCTTTTCTCTGAAGGTGTATTATCTATTAGAACTGGCATGTTTAGGTTGTAATATTGTATGTTTCTGTAAATACACGTGCTTGCATTTGTTTAGGGTAATCCTTGTTTTGAGTAGTAGCATATAAATGTTGAAAAAAAGGCTTATATGTGCATATATCCCATCCTGACAAACTGTATGCATTGGGGAAAGCATGTCATGCATGGTATAGTTGGCTCATTGACGAATGAAGTGTGACTAGGTTGATTTGCTCCAATTAGCATAAGGGATGTGCCGTGTGCGTGTGAGTGTATTTGTGAAACATCCAGCGGTGCACTTGTATGCTAGAACTTGCCTAGTTAGTCCCACTAAAACAATTGAATGATTGGATCTTAGGCCATTTTTTTGTGAAGTCACTCAGCCTAAAATCAACCAACCAAAGGAAATTGCTTCCGTTGAACCAAAAGTTGAGCCTTAATAGACCTTTTCTTTCTAATCACCCAACTCACCATCCTAACCTATTTGTAGATCTTTACTTTGGCCTTGGTCTCTCTAAATACACTGTCAACCTCAACCTAGGCCAAAAGCCTATGTTGAGGGTGGCTTACATTGGCCCTGGTCCGTTAAAAAGACATTGTTAACCTTAACTCAGGCCAAACGCCTAAGTTGAGGGTGGCTATCATAGGAAAAATAGGAAAGTAAGTATGGGAACGAGCCGAGTGACGAGAAGAGAAGGGAAGTTTGGGGGTGTGACAAGAAATGAGAAAAAAAACAAAAAAGCAAAGCAGTAAGGTCACAAAACCCCCAACTGCATAGAAAGTTGGAAAGATAGGAGAAATAGAAATGTTTGGAGGCCGAAAAAGAGAGCTGAAGTCACAACAGTGTCTAGGAGAGGAAAAGTAGTCATTTTGATCCTAAATTTACCTCACCCTAGCCCGAGCCTACATTACAAGCTGTAAAAGTCCTAAAGTGATCCTAAAAAGGTCATTCGAGAGTACGGTGGTGAAAATAAGGGCAAGCATATGGTCCATACTTGTGTGTCGGTGGAAAGCTTTATTCTGAGTGCGAGTGTCTACATTCCAGTCTCTTTAATTGCATGTGTACATGGTGAGTGAGACTTCTTTGTTGTGAGGGCACTAGCTTTGCACTAATTGGTCGCTTATACAACCGGTTCATCTTTGTCCTGGATCAGATGGGAACTGACTATACATGCGGGCTGCCTACCTGAATCTATGAAGGTCGGGGTGGGGTGTGAGCATATGCAGGGCTTGGTTTTGAGCATACATCGTAAAATGAAAGGGTTACCCATAAGATTAGTTGTTTGTGTGTTGTCATTGCTTGAGGATAAGCAAATGTTCTAAGTTGAGGGTGTTGATGAATCATAGAAATACGACTCTTACGATGCTTTGAGCAAAGGGTTTTTGCACGTTCGCAAGCAAATGTGTCAGTTTGATATGTGTATTTTGGTACTTTGCAGGAAAATGACGAAGGCATGGATTGATGGAGAAAGTATGAGAAAAAGAATAAAAATTGCGGCGAAGTGATGATATACGGACCATCTCACGGGCTGTGTAACATCACACGGACCGTGGGATGGTGCATGAAGGGCCCAACGTGGAGGAACTGGAAAATGAAGCCAAGTGAAGGACCACGAAGGTCTTCATGGGCCGTGTCGCAGTACACGGACCGTGTTGCAGTACACGGACTGTGTAGCCGACCATGACCCTACACTTGGGCGTGAAACTGGAACGAGCCAAGGCAAGTCGCACGGACTGATAAACGGACCGTCAAATATGCCAAGGACCGTGCCAGGTACCGTGAAGTTGACATGAACTAGAAGGTTCAGCGTAAAAAATAATAAGAAATCACGCAAGTGAAGTTGCACGGACCGATAAACGGATCGTCAAAGAGGCCACAGACCGTGTCATGCACCGTGAAGTTGACGTGAACTAGAAGGGGCATCGTCAAAAATAAGAGAAAGTATGCAAGTGAAGACTCACGGACCGTTAAACAAACTGTGAGACACAACACGGACCGTGCCAGGGCCCATGAAGAATCAGAAAGCAATGGCAGACGGACCGTGTGACAGCCCGTCTGGACTTACATGGACCGTGTAATGAACCGTACCCATGCCGAAGCCTATTTTTCCTATTTTTAATTGGATTAGTTTTTCCTTGTATATATAGTATTTTATTTTATTTTGTTTAGTACATTGTTGACGACTGGAGACGGCGAACAAAAGAGTAAATAGTATTTTGACTTTATTTTACGCGGATTGTGATCATCTCTTTGAAGATTGTACCACATATTCTTTGTTCTTCCAATTGTAAGTCAATTACTATGATTTCACTACATTGTTGTGGGCAAAGTATATTGGACATGCGAGGCTAAACCCACAACTAGGGTTGTGGGAACAATGACAATTCAATAAGATAACACAAACTGGGGTAAGTTCGAGGGATTGATCGTTGCATTCATTATAGAATTCTTCGCTTTAACTTCTCCTTAATGAGTCGACGCATTAGGGCAAGCCCGTATTTGTTACATGCCCGAAAGGGATGTAGTTATTAGGAAAAGGGTTCTACAATAGAAATTCGGGGTTTTTAACCTAGTCTAAGTACTTGAGACCGAAAGGTGAGGGTATTCTGAGATCGAAAACAATGGTTTAAGTTACATACACTCTGAGACCGAAAGAAGATGAGTGAAATATAGCTAGGAAGGACCGAACGGTGAACTAGGTACTAGCTCAGTTGTTTGATCTTGTATGCACAATCAAGAACGAGTTTACCAAGCCAGTTTAGTTATCGTATTGGATGTCATGGGAAACACAACCCTAGCTTCTCTCTACTTGTTTGAAACCCAGTATCAACGTCCCTATTAGTTACATTACATAAGAATTTAAATTGAACAATGCAACCCCCTATTTACTTTATGCAATTTTGTCTTGGAAATAGCATTTACATTTGAAAGCCAGTACTATTAGATTCATTCTCACGTGTTCCCTGTGGGATCGACCTCAACTCTAGTTGAGTTCTATATTTGACCAACGACTGCTTTACTTTTCCTTTTGGAGTGTAAATTTGGGTGTATCAACAAGGAAAGGTCCTTATATGTGACATGGACCAGTTCAGAGGGAGAGAGAGGGGCCCAAAACCCCTACATGTAGACCTACTTCGGAGCCAAGTCCTAAAAAGCATCGGAGTGAGGCTATATCCAAAGTCATTGGTGAGCCTCTCCTCTAAACATCTCAGATGATCCATGAGACAATTGCCCTGAGACACTTGAACAGACTCAAAGCAAAGAGGAAAAGAACAATTCTAGAAGAGAAGCAACTGTCGATGGATGGAGTGGTTGATAGGTATCACTAGGTTTGGAATACTCTTAAGTTTCATAATTTCTAGATCTTCACCAAACCTCGGGACCTGTATGTTCTAAGCATGGTTCGTGAATTCTATAAGGCCTATGGCAAGGCCATCCCAAAAAGCAAAAGTAAGGTAAAGGTTGTGCTCAAACCTCTTGATGCAGTAGAAGTTTGAGGTGTACAAGTCCCATGTAGTGAAACCAAAATCAATGAGACCCCGGGATGCACATATAGATATAAAAATGACCTTTATGAGATGATAAATGTACAAACATTTGGTGATATTAAAGCACAGTTTGCTTCTATAATGTTTGATAATTTTGAAGCATGGTTGGATCTTATGATCGAAATCCCTACTCCCTCATGGTTAGAAGAGGGAGCCATTATTAATGTTTGGATTTATCAGCAGCAACCTAATGCCATCATAAAATAAGTTAATACTTTGACATTCTATAGTAGCATTGGTTGGATGTACCATGGACTGCCGGAATTTAAATCTTCGTGCAATCATCGCCCCAAAAATCCTCCCCAGAGTGAAACAAGAGAAAAACTCATTACCGTTCCCCAGCCTCATCACTGCCTTATGCAAATGAGCCGGAGTGCCTACCAACAAAAAGTCTGATGTGGAGGTCACTTCATCAACATCTACTGATATCCGGTGAATAGAGGCTGAGTTCCAAAGGGACAAGGAGGATAAGGCAAGGAAGAAGCGGGTTAACAGGACACTGGTTGTTGATGTTGAGATCCTTGAGTCCAGCACTGCAGAGTTGGCCCCCAAGGCAGGTATAACTTTTATTTCACTTTCTCTACATTCCTCTGCTGCTCCAACCTCCATTATTGAGACACAGGCTGAGCCACAGGACAAAGATGACCAACCCATGCTTACTAAGGCTACCATTTATGGCATTGGATGACTGACCAAAGTGGCCAATCTTTGTGCCACTCAGGTCGAGTCATCTGTGCCTAAGCTGATGAGGCAGCCATAGTCAAAGCATTGAGGCCATATATTAAGGCTGAGGCCAAGCATCGAGAGTTGATGAAGGCACACACGTTGAGGATGGATAGGCTTGAGGTGATGATTGACGACCATGGAAAAGTGTTGGATAGCTTGAAGGATAGGGTGGCCACTTTGGAAAAGGCAAGTGGTGGAAATGAAGGCTTGTCGACCTTAAAAGCCGACATTGATTACTTGAAGAAGGAGGTAGCATCCCTTCGGTCCACATATCTGAGTATTTATTTTGATGGACTAGAGGATCCATCTAGAGTTGACATAAATATATCTCCCAATGATGTGATGGGTGTGGATGTTCCGGGTGTAGGCAGTGAAGAAACCAACGCAGTAAGTAGCCCAAAAACTAATGAAGAAGTATTAGGAGTTGAGCCTAACCAATAGGAGCATGGAAAGTTAGTATGGGTAGAAGACCAAATCATGAACACAGTGAAAAAGGCGTCTCTTCAAAACAACTCTATGATAGGCAAATTTGGTGTACATGATCCTGAGCCCGAGAGACCATTGATTGATCTTGAGAGTGTACTACTGGAAGAGGGCATTGATGCCCCCCTGACCTCTTCTTTAGCTCTACCACCACCACCATAGTAGGATTAACTCAGATCAAGGGGATTCTAAAACTCATTCCTTCTTTTTATGCTTGATTTCTGTTGCTCCTTTCACATTGAGGACAATGCTTTTTATTTGGGAGGGGATGAGAATTTGGAGTTCCCTATCTCTGTTGTTGATGATGACTACCTAATATTTTCATCATGTTTTGATGAGACAATGTTTACTTTTGATTTTTGTATATGGATGTTTCAGACAATTTTAATATTTGGTTTGTAAATAATTTTAATTTGGGTTGTAATAGATTAGTATTTATCTTTCTATTTTTAATTTTCTTCTTTTTGAATTGAATGGATGAACAATTGCAAATGATGTCCTTGAATTGTGGCAAACCCCGTGCATATGTGAAATGTCGTTCAAATACGAATATCGTGTCTCTAGTCCTTCATAATTCAAGCATTGATAATCCATATCTTTGATTCGGATGATGCCATGAATGTGGAGCATGCACTAACTCACCAATTAGTTCTTTTCATGATAAATCAATCCATGAATGGATTTGATACATCTTGAGTTGACTATGTGAGTGATTGAACTTAGATATGCAATAATCGAAAGTTGTAAGTGTGTTGCCATTGTTTGAATGCAAATTCATTTTGCCATTGTGAGATGAGGAATTTTTTTGAAAGACATGTTTTGCAACATGTAGAACTTGCCCAATTTGTTTTGAAGAGTGATTTGGTTGATTTCAAATTAAGAAAAGACCTTAGGCCTTCTTTGGTTTGTTTTAATCCACTTTGGCCATATTGACCTCCAATGAAAATGAATTGATTCCTTAGTGAAACCCTTATGAGCCTTGACCCTTTCTTTGGTAACCATATAGCCTTGACTTGAACTTGTGAAAGACACATCCTTCTGGTTCTTTACCAATCTCTCCTTGATCTTAAAAAGAGCAAAGTGATGGCCAAAGGCCAATTTAGGGGTGCTGGTAGAAAGAGGAGGTTTTCTCCCATGTAAGAGTAGATGAAAGAAAAAGGAAAATAAAGAAAGGTGGGGAGTCTTAACAGTGATGAAAACAAGAAAAAATGTTTGAAAACGCTGAAAATATTGAATTAAAAAAGAAATGCTTGGGAAAGAGGACCCTCCAAATATTGTTGAAAGGAAGTGAAAAAGGGGATACACCTAGGATGAAAGATCAAAACCAAAGGAGGCGTTAATAAGAGAGAAAAAGGAATAAGGACAAAAGGACCCACACGTATGAAAAAAATGTGTAAGCTCAAGGAAGGATGAGCTATGAATACCATATGCTATCCTACCCAACCTTAACCCTACATTACAACCCAAACAAAAGTCCTTTGAGATTCTAGTCCGAAATGAAACCAAATGAACTCTGAATGATAATAATAGCATGTCCATGGGTTGAAGCTTACATGCTATTTCTCAATTGGGAGAGTGAATTTTGAAGAGATCCTTTGAAAATAATGTTATACTCGTGTGTGTACAAGATCTTCTTTGGCGTGAGGAAAAATGGTGATGCTTTTAGTTAGTGAACAACAACTACATGAATGATTGTGAGCGTAACCATGTTTTGATTACTCCCTAGTCACCTCTTAAGGCTTCAAAATATCATAAGTGGTTTGTGGAAGCTCGAGAGTGGATAAAAAAAGTGGACTGGTATGTGTTGCTCCCTGTGGCCCTGTTTGCAAGCTCTGAAATTTGATTGATTGATGTTTGATTTGCTTGAGGGCAAGCAAACGCTTAAGTTGGGGGTATTGATAAGTCCATATCTCAGACTCATTTTGGGCTTAGAATGCAAAGAAATATTGTTTTTGGTGTGTTAACATTCTTCAAATACTAACTAATATGCATGTGTTATGGCAACAATGAAGTTAAAAGTGGACAAGTCGATAATACTCAACAAAAATTGGAAAAGGAGCAAAAGTATGAAAAAGAAGAACATAAGCTGCTTCGCTGACCTAGTCAGCCTATTGCCAAATGCTCATTGCGATCGCTTAATATTTTAGTAACCAAGTCTCAAGTTCATGTTGAGAAAGCGGTCAGAAGCGAAGTCGTAAAACCTATTCGGCGTATCACCAAATGGCTGAAGAGATCGCCTAATGTTGTAGAACTTAGGACCCCAAGCTCATGACAGAAAAGTGACGTAAAGGAATTTCGGTGTATTGTTGAACAAATGGCTGAAAGAGATCGCCTAATGTTACAGAACTTAGGACCCCAAGCTCATGACAGAAAATCGATGTAAAGGAATTTTAGCGTATGGTTGAACATGATCTGCGTAGTAATAGATCATCACCTAATCTTGCAGAGACTCAAGCCTTCAAGGAGATACAGAGGAAAGTGGTCAAATGCCAGAGTGCTCGACGATAGCCAGCCTTGACCGTTGAGTGGCAACTAGGTGCACAAACTCTCATAATTTTGCATGAACTAGTTGAGCAATTTGGAAAGTGTCATTCTACATATCATTCACTTTAGGTTTTATACAGAGAGGGGGGGGGGGGGGGTGAGATTAGGGTATTTAGAACATTTTTTCTCAATAGTACAAGGGATAGAGGGTTTCAAGCTTGTGGAGGCACAAATTGGAGAGATTTGCTAGTTTAAATTAACTTTTCTCTTTTAATTCTTGATACCCATGTACTTACTACAAAAATTGGTATTGAATCTTTATTTTCTAGCATGAGAGGTAAAACCCCCATATTGGGCGGTGTAAATAGCATGAGTTCCTGATTTCTAATGCTGGGACTTTAATATTTTGGCTATATTGTTGTTAATCTGAGTGAATATATGTCCATTTTTATGTTTCTTCTATAATCCTAAGGTTGCAAACTTGGGGTTTATTTCAAATATCTAATTATTGCTTTAATCTGAGTAGTTATAGTGTGGAATGGATATATTAGTTGGAAATCTTTCAGGGTTTCAGTTTAATGCCACAACCATGGGTTCAATGGTGATGGTATTAGGTGGTTTTGCTGTGATTTCTCAGGCTATGCGTGTCCTAGAGTGATCAACGTATGATATCATAATTGAATCCTGCGAAACACCTTGGTGTCATAATTGAAGTAAGGTTACTAGCATCCTATCCTATTGACTCATCTTTAACTCAATTAGTCATATATTTTTACCCAAATTAGTAGATCTAATCCCATACTGGCACATCCCCAACATCTCTCTATATCTGTTGATTAATTTTCTAATTTAGTAATAGTTTGGTGAATCCAAATCTTTAATTGTTGTAACCCCTCATTCGAACCTACAATTGCCTAATTCAATGAAATACTTTAACTCTTAAACCTCCGCTCCCTGTGGGATTCGACCTTGGCTCTATTGTTGGGTAGTATGCTGATGAAGATCGTCCCTACTTCCTTTGAGTAGTAGGATTGAGCGTCCATCAGTGATCTGTCCTACGTGTTGTAAGATGGTCCATAATTTTGGGGTCTACAATAATAATTTCTGGATCTTTGCCTACGAACAACAATACCGGCCGTGCTTTGTTTTACAACTTGTAAACTAGGATCTTGTGGTTTGGATTGCCAAATTCATTAAGGTGATCTTCAACCTTTCTTATTCTCTTAAGCCCTTAACAACTTAGCTATCCCTTCCATGACCCCTTATGAAATTCCAAGCCCCTCTCCCATCAAGTCGAGCGCACACGATTCCAATCGCCTAAGTTCTAGCACGAGTTCATATATGTGTCTACTTTAAATGATCATATATTTTAGCACACAACAAATTAGATGCTGGACGACCTACCAAATGAAAGCTCTTTGAATTATCTTTCCAACGCCATCAATTTCACCTCATTCGGAGTTTGGACCAAAATGTTATGCCCATTTTAGTGAAGCACTATCAGGCTACCTGCACCTTACAACCCACACTATGGCTAGTAGTGTTGTTGACGGGCCGTGGACGGCCTTCTTGGAAGGTTCCGTCCAGGCATCCTTTTTAGTTTTAAGTGGGGGATTTTGGGTCAATTTTCCCATATATTTTTTAGTATGCTAAGGGAGGTTTGGACCTTTTTACCCTCTCATACCTGTACTAATACACTCAATACTCTCTCAATCAAACTATTCAACGCAAAATATTTTAACTATCTCTTAGGTTCTCTCTTCCTCAAGTTCAAGAGAAAACCAACCTAGGGTTTTAAGTTCTTTATTTTAAATCAAGATTTTTCTATAGTTCTTCTACCAAGGTATGTGGGTTTCATCCATGGGTTCTTTTCACCCATGGAGAACCCAAATTATTTTCTACTCCATTCCTCAATTTCAAGTATGCAATTCTTCATGAGTTTTCATATTATGATTCCAAATGCTTATATTATGAATTATTGATGTTTGTCAACCCATATTATTATGAAATAATGTTTGATTCCTTGATAAGGATGTTATGTCTTGAATTCCTATGATATGGAAGCTAAAGTTTTAGAGATATTTGACGGGTTTCCTAATCTTGATTTTAAATTGATAAATCTTACTACTTATATGCATGAAAAACTATAAACTAAGTTGTCTTACTTTAAACTCATGAATTTATTTGATGTTTCTATACAAGCTAATTTGGAAATAGGAAGATGATAATATGGGCTCCTTAAATTATCCTTTAAATTGATGAATCTTACCACTCTTACACATGAGTAGCTAGTAATTTTCATGATTTTATGAGTAAATGTGATTTTTCTTTGCTTATGGAATTTTAGGTTAGAAGTTGATGGAGAGTCTCTTGATTTTACTTAAATTCATATTTCCTTCATTATTATTGTACATGAATCAATTATAAATCACATGAATTTTATAAATTCGTCTATTGACTCATCTCTCTTATTGATTTCAAGTAATGGGTATGTGAATTGGTTCATGGGTTACCTCAAGTATGGGATGGTTGTCAAGGAGACTAATAGTATGCATATTTCCTTCAAGTTTTAAGATCTTAAAGTTAATTTACATGTATTAGTGCATTGCATCACAAGATATCCCATAACATGACATTCTCTTAGAATGGTATTGAAGTCAAGAATGAATGAATGATTGAAATGTGAGTTCTCTGATCTAACTATGATTAAGAGATGCTGATAGTCCATTAGTAGAGACATAGACAAGATTTAAGAGCTATCCTTATGATGATGATTAAAGTTCTAAATGCTTATGAGATGGGTTAGTGGAATACCTCTCCATATTAAATGACTCTATGATTCATGCTTATGATAATTTTGTGAGAATTTTACTTAGCACCAAGTAGACCTTGGGACAAATGCGGAAGCTCCCCGTTAGAAGAAGCATGAGATCTTAAGTAGAATCCCATTATACCATAGTTACGTGCCACCGTAGGAAGTAGGAGTCACCCACTAATAGAGGTTGATTTCTAGACCACCTGTTATTAGAGGCTTGCTCTATAACTAGCTTCAGTGGACCACTTAGGTACCTTAGGAGGTCACCTTGGTAAGTGGTCTCCCCCTTTCATCTTGTGTAGGGGAAACATCGGGACTCCATGGTTTATCTCACATGATTTATGTCGGTTAAACTTTTTTCTCACATATGTTCATGTTCTCTTCATTTCCCAATGTCCTTATATGATGATTTGTGATGGTTCCTTCATATTATGTCCAAAGATGTTTTAAAATTCCTATGACCTTATTGTTTCAGATGTTCAAATGGTATTTCTCCTAAAGGTATGTAACTATGTCTTCAAATATGTAATGTGGTCTCCATTATGATTACTAATATTTCTTTCAAAATAAAATAGTCTTTTATGTAAAGTGATTTATTGTTCACTGATGAGTCATGAAAATACAACTTTTTCGACGCTTAATACATAGAATTATTGTGAGTTCTTAAGCGCTTTTGTTAGTTTAATAGGTGTATTTTGATGTTGTTCAGGAAAATAACGAAGGCATGGGCTAATGAAGAAATTGCATGAGAAAAACGTCCAAATCGCGGTGAAGTGACACTACACGGACCACCCCACGGGCCGTGTAGCATCACACGGACCGTGTGATGGTACGTGTGAGGCCCAGCGTCGTAAAGAAGCACGAAGGAAGGCTGGACAGTTTTGCACAAGGCGAATACCACGATCCTTGTCACGGATCGTAGTGATCTTCACGGACCGTGAAGATGCTCGTATAAGGCACCTAGGCGGCGAGAAAACAAAGCCAGACGGAAGGCCATACGGCCCGTTAAACTTGACACGGGCCGTGTCACGGAGCGTGAGGAGGAACACGGGACGTGGCACAGATCGTGCGACAGTTTGCAACAAGAAATCCAAGTCCAATTAGGATTCTTTTCCTACTTAGTTTAGGTTTACTTTTCCTACTCGTTTTAGGATTGTTTTAAGACTATAAATAGAGCTAGGTTTTATTTCTAAAGGGGATCTTGCACCCCACAATTGGGGGCTGCTGGACACACTATTGGAAGAGACTTTTTCCAGATTTTCTCTTCTACACCTACGCTGGACAGTAAGCAAAAAGCCAACAATGGTAGTTGTGAGTTTGTGATTATCGTTTTGAGTTTTTAATTCTTGTTTGCTTTGCGTTGTGGCGTGTGAATTAAGAATTGATTTCTTCTCCCTTGCAAGTGATTTCTAACATGGATTACATGATGATTCTTGTTCCAAACCTTGCAAGTTCAATAATCTAGACCCACAACTAGGGTTGTGGGAACCATGACGACTTAATAAAATAGGCAAAACGAAAGGTTTAATTGAGACTTGTATTGTAAGTATTGTGATTTCCTTTGCTTAAAAGTCTTTCTTGATGAGTGCACGCATTGAGAACTTGCCCGTATTCGTTAGTTGTCCGAAAGGAAATTAATGATTAGGAAAAGGGAATTACAACAGTAGATAGGGGCAATCAACCTACGTTTAAGTCACTTGAGCCCGAGAGGGGATGGTACACTTAGGCTTGGGGATTAGCTTATATCTAAAGAACTTGAGACCGAGAGGTGATAGTTTTCTGAAATCCAGAGCGAGGCTTAGTATCGAAAACATTCTGAGCCCGAAAGGAGATGAATGACATACTTCTAAGAAGGTTCGAAAGGTGAACTAGAAGTTACCCAACTCGCTAGATTTTGCATGCAATATAAAGAATAATAAACCTGACGTTGAATGCTTAATAGTTATATGTCATGGGGACTGCAACCCTAGGTCATCATTAAACTGTCTAAGCCTTAGTTTATTTTATCTGCATTCATACTCATAGTTAGGATCTTAGTTCAAAAACCCCCCATTTTTACTTTTTCGCATTGTTTGTTTTCTGGAAATAGAACTAACGATCAAAGTAGGATAACTAGTAAAGTTGTTTCAACCTATTCCCTGTGGGATCGACCCCGACTCTTAGTTGGGTAAATATACTGCTAACGATCGTCCATATTCTGTAAAAAGGAGTATGTTTGAACGTTATCAAAAATGGCGCCGTTGCCGGGGAATATGGTTTTGAACGAATCTACTAGTTTTCTATTTAGGTTGATGTTCTATTTTCTAGTTTTACTTTTTCTTTTTGCTTTTTGTTTCTGTTTTGATTTCCACATGGGACAAAGTACTGCGAAACTAATAACGACATCCAAAGAAGTATTTGGTCTCATTATTTTTATACCACCACCCATGGAGCATAGTAGAAAATTGGAAAAGAAGCTAGGGGTGCAGTTCATAAGTTCAAAGTGGAGGAAAAAAGTGGAAGGCAACGTATGTGGATACTTGATGAAGTCTGAGTAATCAGGTACGTTACTACTGATGCCTAGGGCATCACAGGTATGATCACTTCTCTTGTTTTGTACATTGGTTTGACATGCATTGGGGATAATGCATAAATCTTGGTGGGGAGTGGGGCATCCTGAACCCTGAGGAGTTTTTCTTGCCATGTTTCTTTTCTCTAAAGGTGTATTATCTAGTAGAACTGGCATGTTTAGGTTGTTTCGTTTGTGTAAATATAAGTGTTTATAAGAGTCTATAGTAACCCATAATTATTGTAAAAAAAAAAATGCCCCAATTTAAAGACAATTCAAAAGGCTTGTATGTGCACACATCTCATCCTGACTAACTTATGTGACCCTTGTAAAGCATTGTATACATTGTTTAGTTGGCATCTTGATGAATGAAGCATGACTGTGTTGGTTAGTACTGAATAGTGTGGGATAGGTGCCATGTGCGTGTGAGCTTATTTGCTTTATTCGATTGATACACTTGTAAGCTAGAACTTGCCTGGTTAGTCCCATCAAAACACTTGAATGATTGGATTAGGATAGGATCTTAGGCCATTCTTGTTATTAAATCACTTAGCCTGAAATCAACCAACCAAATGAAATTGTTCCCATTGAACCAAAAGTTGAGCCTTAGTAGACCTTTTCTTTCCAATCACCCAACTCACCTTCCGTATCCATCCAAGATCTTCACTTTGGCCCTGGTCCCTTAAAAGGACATTGTGAACCTCAACTCAGGCCAAAAGCCTAAGTTGAGGGTGGCCTATATTGGCCCTGGTCCTTTAAGAAGACATTGTGAACCTCAACTCAGGCCAAAAGCCTAAGTTGAGGGTGGCTATTGTAAGAAAAATAGAAAAGTATGGAAAAGAGTCAAGTGATGAGAGGAGAAGGAAAGTTTGGGATGTGATCGTGAGTAAAACAAAAGAGCAAAGAAAAAGAAAAAAAAATTAAAAAAAGAGAGAATGAATGAAAACGGAAATCACGCCCAACTGCAAAGAAAGTTGGAAAAATAGGGGCAATAAGAGTTTGGGGGCCGAAAGTAGAGGCTGAGTCAAAACAGTGTCTTGGAAGGGAAAATTAGTCACTTTGATCCTAAATGCACCTCACCCTAGCCCGAGCCTACATTACAAGCCGCAAAAGTCCTAAAGTGATCCTAAAAAGGTCATTCGAGAGTCAAGGTGGTGAAAATAAAGGCAAGCATATGGTCTATACTTGTGTCTCGGTTGAAAATCCTTGCGAGTGTGAGTGTCTACATTCCAGTCTCTGTGCTACATTATTACATTGTGTGTGAGACTTCTTTGTAGTGAGGGGCACTATCATTGCACTATTTAGTTGCTATACCAACTGGTTCATCTTTGTTCTTGAGCCTATTTGTTCCAACGAAATACGGTGTAATGCTTAATTTGATCTATGTGAGTCAGTTTGGATGTGAACATATTTCAAGTTTACTTTTTGGGCATGAGTTTGATGATTGAGGGGTTGCTATGTACTTCTTGTTAAACCCTTGTCTTTGCGCGTCGTTATGTGTTGTTTTTGGTCATCGCTTGAGGACAAGCAATGGTTCTAAGTTGAGGGTGTTGATGAGTCATGAAAATACAACTTTTTCGACGCTTAATACATAGAATTATTGTGAGTTCTTAAGCGCTTTTGTTAGTTTAATAGGTGTATTTTGATGTTGTTCAGGAAAATAACGAAGGCATGGGCTAATGAAGGAATTGCATGAGAAAAACGTCCAAATCGCGGTGAAGTGACACTACACGGACCACCCCACGGGCCGTGTAGCATCACACGGACCGTGTGATGGTACGTGTGAGGCCCAGCGTCGTAAAGAAGCACGAAGGAAGGCTGGACAGTTTTGCACAAGGCGAATACCACGATCCTTGTCACGGATCGTAGTGATCTTCACGGACCGTGAAGATGCTCGTACAAGGCACCTAGGCGGCGAGAAAACAAAGCCAGACGGAAGGCCATACGGCCCGTTAAACTTGACATGGGCCGTGTCACGGAGCGTGAGGAGGAACACGGGACGTGGCACAGATCGTGCGACAGTTTGCAACAAGAAATCCAAGTCCAATTAGGATTCTTTTCCTACTTAGTTTAGGTTTACTTTTCCTACTCGTTTTAGGATTGTTTTAAGACTATAAATAGAGCTAGGTTTTATTTCTAAAGGGGATCTTGCACCCCACAATTGGGGGCTGCTGGACACACTATTGGAAGAGACTTTTTCCAGATTTTCTCTTCTACACCTACGCTGGACAGTAAGCAAAAAGCCAACAATGGTAGTTGTGAGTTTGTGATTATCGTTTTGAGTTTTTAATTCTTGTTTGCTTTGCGTTGTGGCGTGTGAATTAAGAATTGATTTCTTCTCCCTTGCAAGTGATTTCTAACATGGATTACATGATGATTCTTGTTCCAAACCTTGCAAGTTCAATAATCTAGACCCACAACTAGGGTTGTGGGAACCATGACGACTTAATAAAATAGGCAAAACGAAAGGTTTAATTGAGACTTGTATTGTAAGTATTGTGATTTCCTTTGCTTAAAAGTCTTTCTTGATGAGTGCACGCATTGAGAACTCGCCCGTATTCGTTAGTTGTCCGAAAGGAAATTAATGATTAGGAAAAGGGAATTACAACAGTAGATAGGGGCAATCAACCTACGTTTAAGTCACTTGAGCCCGAGAGGGGATGGTACACTTAGGCTTGGGGATTAGCTTATATCTAAAGAACTTGAGACCGAGAGGTGATAGTTTTCTGAAATCCAGAGCGAGGCTTAGTATCGAAAACATTCTGAGCCCGAAAGGAGATGAATGACATACTTCTAAGAAGGACCGAAAGGTGAACTAGAAGTTACCCAACTCGCTAGATTTTGCATGCAATATAAAGAATAATAAACCTGACGTTGAATGCTTAATAGTTATATGTCATGGGGACTGCAACCCTAGGTCATCATTAAACTGTCTAAGCCTTAGTTTATTTTATCTGCATTCATACTCATAGTTAGGATCTTAGTTCAAAAACCCCCCATTTTTACTTTTTCGCATTGTTTGTTTTCTGGAAATAGAACTAACGATCAAAGTAGGATAACTAGTAAAGTTGTTTCAACCTATTCCCTGTGGGATCGACCCCGACTCTTAGTTGGGTAAATATACTGCTAACGATCGTCCATATTCTGTAAAAAGGAGTATGTTTGAACATTATCATTCACCCAAAGATACAAATATTTTAATTGTTCATAACAATATGTGTTTTCTCACTAACTTAAGTTTGCCTCATCATGCATTCAAGTAAGGGGACGTTCTTTAGTTCTCATATACATTATCTCATATTTTATGGCTAAGGTAAAATGTTTAAATGGTCATCCGTATGTATGTTCCAAGTTTATTTGATTTCCTTATTTACGACTATGTTCATCCATGAATCCTACTAAGTTCTTTATAAAGTTGCCTTTTATGTTTAAAAAGACTTGATTATGACTTACTAATTCCCTTGTAAATGTATGATTTTAACATGAGACTTAGCATGAATCATTTCATCATTGTTTCCATGTCATGCATTACATACTTACATATCAGTACATTTAAAGTACTGACATATACTTCTATGCTTATATGGTTTAACCATGTATGGACGGACGCTCCTCGATATCTTCCACATAGCTAGCTTTGGATCATTGAAGATGGGACTTAGTGAGTCCTCTTGTTATGGGATGACATCCTAGTTTTCTTTCTCTCTTGATGTATTAAGATATTTTTGTTTTTAGTTTTATAATTTCTTTTGCTATGATTATATTTGAGGGTGAGCTTGAACATGTCTTATCCCCCCAAGTCTATGTTAGAGATATTGTTGGGCACATGCTGTGGTTGTATCTAGTTCTTCTATCTCTTTATGGTTTTATGCTATTGTCCTTAGCCCGTTTCCCTTAGTTTTCAATTTTATCTTTATGTCATTATCTATGATATGCTTGAGATATAAAGATGGCTTGGATGAGGTGTCTATGGGTGTCTCATTCGCCGTGTGATGACTAGGCCCTAGGTCTGGGTCGTTACACCTAGACTTTAAGATAAATTGATCTTAAAATTTCCCTAACCAAGCTTGAATCCCTAAGCTTCAATAGAGGCGTTACTTGAGAGAGAAAACTTAGAATTTTGGAAAAATTTAAGAGTGAATGGGTTAGAATGAGAATCAAGGTGGTTTTAATAGGATTAGGTAAGTTAGGGCAGTTATAGTGGTCAAAATGACATAGTTTTGGGGTCAAAAATGGACAAAGATCCCTTCATTAAAAGTTAGCAGGACCTGTTTATGAGTAGTGTTTATGAGTCATAAACTAAAGCATGGCTCATAACTTAGGGGTTTCATCCTGCTGAATTTGTCTCTGAAAACAATCTTTGAACTTCACTTCACAAAATCCACTCTACAACTCGTAATTTCTTTTACGAGTCTTTCATGATTTGACTTTTTAGCTCATGACAGTGCCTGTTAGATCCCGCTTATAGGCAAGCTAACCCCATATCCAAGGTACCTATCCGATAAATATGCATGGTGGTAGCTAACATGACACAACATAAGCCAAGAACAACCTATCTTAGGACATGAAAGTCACTTGTACAGAGCTACTATAGACTCAAAATAATAATGTATATAGAACCAGAATAATAAAATAAAAAGACTATATAGAACCAATATATATATAATACACACACACACACACACATATATATATAAGGCCAATATTTGAATACAAAGACGACCAAATAGATAGAAAGAGACTATAGTAGATCCTAAAAGCTGGCTAATTCAGACCAATAGTCTCCTGAAATATAGTAAATACTACAAATAATAACTGTGATAAAATGCTACGTCACAAGCTATCTGAACCAAGGTCAAGTGACAAGTATGTCTGTGGAACCATGGAAACCCAACTGAATGGAACCAAACAATGAACAATGGCATCAACTGACAAAACCCAAAGTCAAACTATGTCACCACAGTCACATGATCGAGGTATAGTGTTGTACATAGGTGTAAGGCCCTAGTATGTATGTCTGTACGCCAACTAGGTTTCCATATGCCTAGAAGTTACACCCACCTACAATTATGGTGTGCTTAAGTGGATGGATATAGAAATCAATAATAGACAATATGAGATCTCAATCAGTGCAGAAAACAACATCGTGTGGCACCTTTAACTCCTAACTATCAGACGGGGCCTCGAACCCTTAACTATCAGACGGGGCCTCGAACTCCTAACTATGCCTAGCCTTTACTAGACATCTTCATGACCTGGCCTCCGGCTGGGGAACCAAACCAGGGGAAAGTGGTCTAACAATCAACTGGACCTCTAACCCAAGAACAATCAACTGGGCCTCGAACCCAGGAAAAATCAACTAGGCCTTGAACCCAGTAACAATCAAGTCTACTAAGCTGGTCTACCAAGATCTACGCCTATCAAGTCACACCACGTGTTTATGCAACAATACCAATTCACGACCCAAAATAGATCGCAACTAAAGAAAGAGAATTAAAGTAGAAACCATCATATACACAACATAATAAATTGCCCAAAATCTAGAGTCATGAGTACAAGAGCATCTAAAACAATACTGAAAGGTCAATATAATTGTCGCAAAAGAAAAGACAATACTGCTTCAAAATATCTAATACATAGTCTGAGAGAAAAGAAATAAAAGAGGATCCAAAGATCCACGACGACTCGGAGTCTGAGCCTCACCGCTGAGATCTGGATGGTAACGATAACACTCGGATGAAAAGTTCAACTATTTTGTCCCGTACCCTGTGCATGATCTGCAGGGAGAAAACAAAGTAAGGGTGAGTATACTGAAATGTACCTAGCAGGTTCAACCGATTGGGTAAGAGAAATTGAATCAAGTATATTATAATGAAGAACCCTAACCCTACATCCAAAAGGTTAGCACAAGATAAAAATGTATGCAAAAATAATGGGCTAAAATATCCTCAAGAACCCATAAAGCCATGTATCCACAATGATAAATATAATGCACATCTCATCAATCCAAATATCAAGGGTGTCGTAGCCTTGCCACCGGCCCGTGGTCTAGGAATATCAGAAGCCATAACCTTGCCACCTGTCGATGGTCAAATAATAATAAGACGAGGCCAAGTCCTTGCCACTTACTTGTAGTCAAGGTATATGAAGTATGAAGCTCACCCTTGCCTCCTGCCCGAGTCAAGGGGGTGGTGCCAAAGTGAATCATAATGCCCTTGCCTCCTACTTGGGTCGATGGATGTTACAAGCCACATGCAATAGATATAAATCAAAGGTGCAATCCAAATATGCATGTAAACATATAAAATAACATTACAACAAGAATACTGAGGCATGAAACTTATAATGATCATATAGGCCCAAGGAATAATATCAAGTGTCACAGCTAATGCCCAAACTATCATCATATTTTAGGTCATCATAATAACATCAACAATTAAGAATCTGGACCTGACTCGTCCCAAGTATGAAAGACTATCAATATTACAGGACCTAATTTGTGCCAAATACACAAGTATAACCATGATAACAGACCTAACTTGTCCCAACAATACAAGTATTGTTAGCACCTAATATTTTACCAAACTTAAGTTATGTACTTTTTAGTATTTAAATATTTATTTTTTGGAATCTAAATTAGATATTTTTATTTTTATCTTATTTAGGATAATTTGAAAACAAAAAATAGAGTCACATTTTAGGGTAAATTTTGTTTTAAAGAAGGGAAAATTTCTAAAAATATATGTTCTCTTTTAAATTTTGATTCTAATAAAGAATCTAGTATTGTTAGTATTTTCTTAATTATATCTTAGTTTTAGCTAGTTAATTTTTTTTTTTTAAATTTTATTTAAAATAGTTTTCTAACATTTTTTGTCTTTTCAAAACCAAAAACAAAGCAAAAAATGAAATAAAAAGAAAAATTAAAATAATCCTAAAACTACACTCACACACCTATATTAAACTACCCCATAAAACCCACTACTACCTCACTTTCCACATCTTCACATCCCCCACTCCCTCATTTTCTATGAATATACACGACACACACAACACATGCCATTTGTTTTCTTCACGTTCTAAAAAAAAAAGGAAAAAAAGACAAGACATTCTATACACACTGTTAAAAAATATCCTACACCACATTCTTTTCTTTTACCCACATGCACAAACATACCTAAAAAAATAATACATTTCTTTTTCATTCACACACCTGAACAAAACCAAAAAAAAAAAAAAAAACTCTCAAAAACACCACTAGAGAAACAGAAGTTGAGTTCGAGGTTTGCTTTCGTGATTTCGGATTCGTGGCTCTTAGTCGTGGTCATTTTCTCCTCGTAAATTAATATTCACCAAAGGTAACATTTAAATTTTATTGTATGATTTGAAGTCACAATTGTAAAGACATGTTCTAATGCTATAAAGTTGCTAAAATTTTATGTCTATTTAATTTTGACATTATATTATTGAAGTATGTTTGAATTGTTAAGCTTTGAGTAAAATTGACATATAATGTGATTATTTCTATTTATGTGTTTATTTCATTTTTAAACAATACATAGTTGGTGTAAATTCATTGTCTAAATTTCTATTCTTTTTCATATTCATTTTTTTATGATGATATATGTTTATGACATAATAAACTGAAATGACAAAGAATAATTCATGACAAGAATTTCATTGTGTAAAATATTGTTCTTAGTTTGTAGATTCTTCATATTGTTCTCAGTTTGGAGATTTTTCTTTTGATGACTAAAATAAAGAAAAGAAAAACTTTAGATATTCATAATTCCTAACATGTAATAATGTGATATGTATAACATCTGGATGAAAAATGTATTTTGTGTTCTAAGTAAATTGCATTCACTTTTTCCTTATACAAAATAAAATAAGAATTATATTTGTAACTTTCTTTGCATTTTATTTGAGTGCTGATTCTTTTAGAATATTAAATTAACAATTTTATGTTGATCCATATAACAAATATTGAATTGTTTAATTATGCTTTTCGCGGTCACAAAGACCAAGTTTTCATATAAAGAAAATTGAAGTGTTTTTTACTTCGTAACTTTTTCTGAATTTTAAACATTTTTTGTAATTAACTTCCTTAAATCAAATCGCTAGAAGCATTATTAGGTCGACAGTAATAATAGGCAAATTTTGCGATTTAAACAATATTGTACAAATTTTAGGTGTGACATATAAAATAATAACTCGCGGCAAGGTTAGAAAACACTGCTACCAATATACCACATTAATAAAATAAGATAGTTTTAAACTAGTTTCAAATAAATCAAAGAAGGCGGGTGAATAACCTATTTTTTTGTAAAACTTATCAAGATAATTATTCAAATTGAGTTAGGCCATAAATAAGTCAATAAAGCGACCGTGCTAGAACCACGAGACTCGAGGAGTGCCTAACACCTTCCCCTCGGTCAACATAATTCCTTACCCGATCTTTGTTTTCGCAGATCAAAAAATAAAAAGTCATTTTCTTTTGATTAGGGATTTAAATTAGGTGACTTGGAATACCAAAACTCAATTCCAAGTGGCGACTCTGAATAAATAAAATAACCCCTTTTTCAAAATGTCACTTTAGTTGGAAAAACTCTATTTTTCGAAATACTACGCGGGGGAAAAATAGGGGTATGACCGATGGCAACTTTGCTGGAGATAACCAAAATTCGAGCTTATCAGTATTGGCTTGTATATGATTTTATTATTTTGAATATTGTATTCATTGATTTAATGTGATATTTACCAGCTAATTTATTGGTTTGATATCATTTGAACTGTAATATAACTGTCTTCTCCCCTGTACCCATCTGAGTCTTCTGAAAATCCACTTCATTCGGAGATGCGGTCTACACTCCCAAAACTTTCTTTGAGATACCAGAGATGCGATTACGCTCCTGGGAAGGATTTTAGTTGCACAAATATTAGGACGGGAAAGTCCAAACAGTGAGGCCGGAAAGCCTTGCTACCGGTAAGTTGTTCCTTCCCGACTCGAGTTGTCCACTCGTCTTACACACGGTCTAGACACCAAAATCATTAAGACATAAATCTAGTTAAAGCAGCTTCATACAATGATACCGTTCATTTGCATCATGAGCATTTAAATTATTGGGAACCAACACTAAGGTCAAGTCCGTATGAGACAGGTACCATTTTTTGAAACCATCATGTGCATTCTTTGTGCTACTCGTTACATTATGAGGAAGACTATCTAAAATGTCGACCGCTTTAAGACGAATTAGTTAAAAAAAATTATAATTATCTTTTTAGACTTTATCAACTGTACTACTCCTTATTTATCAAAATTTTATTTTATTTTCTTATCCCAAAGCACTTCTAAAAAAAAGAAATTGTTAATATAGTAAAATTTTTATTTTTCTTGTAAAAAATCATTTGCTATTAATTTTTTTTAAAAAAAAAAGTTTGTTTAAAAATGTCGAACTACACACACTTGATTCTTATCTTGATAAGATACGTAGGCAGCCTCCCTTGGGTTCAGTATCTTTATTGATAAAATTGTAAAAAACAAGAATATATTTCTTATTAAATGTAAAAAAAAAGCATTTTTTTTATTCTTATTAATAAAAGAGAAAGAAAATATTTATTTCTTATTCCAAAAATAAACACGAATATTTCTTTGATTTGAGAACTACGCTCACCTGATTCTCATCTAAATGAGCTACGTAGGCAGTTCTCCTCGGGTTCGGTGATTCTTCTTCAAAAAATAAAATAAAAGAATTAAAAAAGAATTCGTATTAAAAAAATTATTAATCTTTATTCAGATTCAAAAAGAAAGATTTTGTTTCTCTATTCATAAAAGCTGAACAAAAAAAGAGGTTTTATTTATTCAAAAGCAAATATATATATATATATATATATATATACTACGCTCACCTGATTCTCATCAAAATGAGATACGTAGGCAACCCTTCTCTGGTTCGGTGATTCTTATTAAAAAAATAAAATAAAAGATTAAAAAAGGGAATCTTATTAAAAAATTATTAATCTTTATTTAGAAAATCAAATTCAAAAAAAAAATTAGTTTACTCAAAAGGAAAAACAGAATTTATTTTTATATATATATATTTTCAATAATTGCGTACACCTGATTCTCACCTTGATGAGATACGTAGGAAACCTTCCTCGGGTTCGGTGATCTTTATTTAAAAAAACAATAAGAATAATTCTTTATTCAAAAAAATAATAATAAAAAAAAGATTTTACTCTTTTAAAAAAAGGATCCTCATTCAAGAAATTTAAAAAAAGGAAGATTTTATTTCTTTGTGTAGAAAAGAAAAATATTTTTTTATTCTTATTCAAAAAATAAATTAAATTTTTTTCCCTCTTCAAAATAAAAATACTAAAAATAAAAAGGTACTTCTTGTCTTGATTGGTACCAACTTACTTAGAAGTGTGCATGAAAAAGTGTTAACTATTTGACATAATAGAGTGGACCAACTTTGTTGTAACTCATATAGATTCTTTTGGTACCTCTTGATTATACTTATGTCACACTTGGAAAATTCTTTTGCTCAAGTTAAGGGTAAAAAAAAAAAATTGACCTCATTGTTTCATGTGCATGGTGTGGCGAGCTTTAGATATAACGTTTAATGGCATGACTTGTTGATCTAGAACTTGACCCGAATGTTTGTTGAGGCGAAATTTTGAGCAACATCAAATTTGAAAAAGGATTGTAGGCTTTCTTTGATCCAATTGTGGCTGTAAGCTACCAAATGGCACTTGATCCCTAGTGCTTTCCTTTTTGAGCTTAAAATATTTTTTTCGATAACCATACTTTTGTCCATATCCTTTTGACTGCACAAATACACCATTATATTTTTCTCTCATCTCCAAGAATGCACTGATGAAGTCTTATGTCGGATGGCAAGGTGAAAGTGAAAATGTGATAGTAAAAAAAAACCTCCAACAAAAGAGAAAAACTCAAAAAAAAAGGGGAGGAGAAAGTCCAAAAAAAAGAAAAAGAAAAGCAACGAAGCAGATAAAAATCAAATGTGAAAATGAAGAATATAAATTGAGTACATAGTGCAATGTTGGGGAGAAAATAGTCACTTTATACAAGATTACCTTACCCATTCCAAGCCTGCATTTTAAACCGAATACAAGTCCTACTTGATTTCATATTCGATGTTCTCACATTAGTGGATACTTACATGAGAGTCAAGCATATGGTATCTCAATCTCATTCATTGAACATCTTTCTGAGTGTGAGTGGCTCTCAAAATGTCTCATGATCTCAACTCTTCTATTTTGTGTGAATTAGGACTTTGTTTCGGTGAGCACTTGCAACATGAGGACATGAATAATTTTAACCTCATATTTAATGCAAGATGAGTAGATCTTATTAATACTTAAGTATGCTTGAGGTATCATCTGAAACTACAAAAATTACCTCAAAGTTGGCCTCAAATTTGCCTAGAAGTACTCAAAGGTGATTTATATGCATAATACTAATTGTTGGTACTATCTAAAGCCAAGACATGATCAATCAAAAATCAATTTCTTTTATCTAACAAACTTTTCAAAAGATATTATTTTGCAAAAAAAAAAAAAAAAATTTGATTCGTATGAACTACGTTAGACCTAATTCTTGCTATGGTGAGATACGTAGACACTCTTACTAACGGGCTCGATCTCAAACAAAAATATTTATGAACTACGTTAGACCTGATTCTTGCTATGGTGAGATACATAGTGTAATGCCCAGTAAAATTACCAAAATACCCCTAGAGTGAGGGTATGCATGTAATGCATCTTTCGATGCTCAGATGGCAAATTTGAGACCGGATTTCTGATTAGCACGAAAAATTGAGTGGGAAAATGGTCTCGGTCGATTTTTAGAGTAACCCGATCAAAAGATAATTTTTTGACATGAAGCATAAAACAATGTTAGTACGCGACAGGGGTGCTCCACGCACCCATCGGGAACCAGCACTTATATTCTTTTTAAAATTTTCAACAGATTTGAGGAAACTCGTTTAGAAAACTTTTTCTGAAAACACACGGTATGCGACCGATCCGTATCGCGGACTGGATCTTTTCCGAGTTGAGAATTTCTGAATTATTAAGAGGGGCATTCCGGTTAATTCCCCTTCCCTCCTAAACTTTATTCATGATCTGACAAGGTCGTTTTGACGTGAAGTGGGTCTAAAGCCCCCATTCTAAACTATTCCATATCTAACAAGGCTAGAGCTTGAGGAGAGAAGAGAAGAGAAGAGCTTGAGTTGAGATATTCGAGAAGAGATCCTTGACGTACTTGGTTGATAGCTACATCCCAGGTATGTAAGGCTAAACTAAAACATGGGATTGTTCTCTCATGTGCCCCATAGAGGTCATAGATGAGTTGATGATTAAAGAGTCTACATGCAGTATTTCTTGATGGTGTTTCTTGAAAAATTGATTTGAAATTACATGTCTTCTATGTTGATGATCATCATACTATTTTTTTCTTGAATTAAATATTTTCATTGAGGAACTTGCATAACCCTACATAACTAATTTGAAAAGAATGCATATTGAACTTGAGAATTGAGTCTAGAGCCTTGAGTTGAGATTCTTGATTGTGATGAGAATGATGATGAGTTGACATAATTTGATTGTCTTGTGATTCTCTATAAATAAACTCTACCGATGGGTCTATTCACTTGTTTCCTAATGATTGTTATACAATCTTGAGTCATTGATGAGATGTTTTGATGATAGGGTTAAAGTCCCTATGAGATGTTTGATGATAGGATTGAAGTCCCTATGAGATGTTTGATGAATGGGCTAAAGTCCTTATGAGATACTAGTCGTTGACGGGGAGTGAGTCCCTATGCTATTGGTTGAGATTTGAGATGGAGGTTTTATGAGCATTGAGTCGGGAGTAGTATAGATTACCGAAATGGGTAAGAGTGAGTCCCACTCGAACTCATTAACTACGTCGCCAAACATAGGTGAGGCTTAAAACAATCACACATATATGATTCCCTCGAGAATAACATTCCCTGAAAGCAATAGCGGATCTGTTGAGTTTTAACTCCATATTGGGTGAGCTGATATGGTTTTGGAGCGTTCCCAACCTAGCAAGTTTGGAATGGTTGTGGCAACATCAGTGTGATTGTTGTACATTCACTGGCTCATAAGTGAGTGTTTTCAGATAAGAGAAACTCCAAAAACTTCCTATCTTGAGTACTTTGAGTCGACTTGAGATGAGATGAGATTAGACAAGATGAGATGAGGTGAGATGAGGTGAGATGAGAGGAGGTGAGCTCCTCAAAGATGAGATGAGATAAGTGGAGGTGAGCTCCTTTGAGATGAGTCTGAGATGATTGATGAGTTTGAGTTATTGATGTGCCACTTGTCTATTCTTTATTCTTACATAGATAGACATTTGACGGTTTGATGACATTTGATGTTTATTTTGAGTTGATGTTGTTTCCGTATTTTTCTACCGGTTTCTATTTCACTCAGCTATTTTAAATACCAGTACATTCCAAGTATTGATGTCCACTTTGGACTGCATCATTTTATGATGCAGGGGCAGGTACTAGAGATCGTCAACAGGCGCTCCTTTGAAGATCTGAGTTTTGAAGCTAATTTGGTGAGCCTCCCCTACTTCAGAGGGTTCTCTACATTTATTTCATCATGCTTTAGAATTAGATTGCACTATTTCCTTTAATTTGATTTGGGTAGCCATGCGTCTTTCATTGGCATCACCTGAGTAGTAATAGAGGCTTCATAGACGATGATCGAGCATTGATGTTGAGATTGGGAGCTAGTTCTTTCTACTAGCCTTCATTATTATATATATTCTTTTGAGACTTTAGATGAGATATGCGAATTTACTTACTTATACTTTCCGCTATTCAGTAGAGTTTATTGATTAAATGATATGATGAGGTTAAGGGTTCGCTTTGGGACTAGCAATAGTCTCTGAATACCGGCCACACCAAGGGTACCCTTCCGGAGCATGACAAACTTGGTATCAGAGCACAGAGTTCAAGTGTTTTAGGGAGTTTATGAAGCCGTGTCTAGTAGATTCTTGTTTATGGGTGTGTTGTCGACCGCATTTTATAAGCAGGAGGCTATAGGACATAAGGAATTGTTACACTTTTCTTCTTATTCCCATTCATGCGATAGAGTTTAAACTCTATGAAATCTCTCTTCTAATTCATGCTCTACGCGTGCAGAAGTGACAACATGCCTCCCAGAAGAGATGTCAGAGGAAGGGCACGTCCTACCAGGCAAGCTGTTAATCTACCTGATCCTCAAGTAACCGAAGAGCCCGTGGATCAAGCTGTCCCTATTGAGAAACCCCCTCAAGATGAGGTCTCTAATGCTGAGCGACGCCGGGCTATTCAAGCACTAGCCTAGGTTTTCTCAGTGCCTATCATGAGACAAGGAGCAGGCAGGTAGGACACTCATGACACCTCTAGAGTCCGAGAATTTTTGAGGATGAATCAGCCTGAGTTCACTGGGTCTACACCAATGATGATCCCAAGAACTATGTGGAGGAACTTGAGAAGGTGTTCCAGGTGATGCATATGACTGATGCTGATAGGGTTGAACTGGCTGCTTACCAACTCAAGGGTGTGGCCAGACTGTGGTTCGACCAATGGAAGAAAGGTAGGAGGAATGATGCTCTGTGTTTGACTTGGGCAGTGTTTGAGGAAGCCTTCTTGGGATGCTTCTTCCTAAGAGAGAAAAGAGAAGCCAAGGTGAGAGAGTTCATGAATCTAAAATAGGGCTCTATGATTGTGCAAGAGTATGGGTTGAAGTTCACACAACTATCTCATTATGCTCTGGACATGGTTGCTGATATGAGGGGAAGGATGGGAATGTATGTTGATGGGTTGAATAGAGCTAGAAACCAAGAGAGATGGGAGATGAGCCATGCTTGTGAGTATATGGACATCGGGCGACTGATGACATTTATGCAACAAACTGACGAAGAGAGGCAGCATGACAAGGAAGAGTTCAAGCGTAAGAGAGCTAAGACATCCAACCATGAGGGTGGAAGAAAAGGCAATGGAAATTGATTTCCAGCACACTCATCTGCTAATGCACCTGTGCCTAGAGGCAGGTATGATCAAAGATTTCAGAATGCTTGAACCCATGGATCCCAGTCGCAAGCTAGTGTAGCTCAAGGTTCGTAGGGTAAGCCGCCGTGTGATCGGTGTGGCAAGCTACACTTGGAAAGATGTCATGATGGGAATGATGTGTGCTATAGATGTTGGCCAAGTGGGTCACTACAAGAGGGATTGTCCGAAGTGGGCTGACTAGGCCCAGTCTACTACACCCGCCCCACCAGTTAGAGGAAGCCAGAGGGATACTACATCAGGTGCAGGCAGAGCGACAAACTGCTTGTATGCCATGGTAGTCGCCAAGATCAGGAGAACTCCCCAGATGTTGTGATAGGTATGATTCGAGTCTTTACTTTTGATTGTTATGTTTTGGTGGATCCAGGTGCCACACAGTCATTTGTATCTCCTTATGTGGCCAGTAAATTTGATAAAACCCCTGAGAGCCTTCTTGAACCCTTTGATGTTTCTACTCTAGTGGGTGAGTCTATTCGAGCTGAAAGAGTCCATAGAACTTGCGTAGTGTCCATCCATTAGAGGCGTACTCTTGTTGACTTGATTGAGTTGGAGATGGTTGATTTCGATTTGATCCTCGGCATGGATTGGCTTAACGCCTGTTATGCCTCTATTGACTGTAGATTTCAAACTGCTAAGTTCCGATTCCCAAATGAACCGATTCCAGAATGGAAGGGTGATTCCGTTACACCTAGAGGGAAGTTTATCTCATATCTTAGAGCCAGAAAGTTGATTTCCAAGGGTTGTATCTATCACCTTGTGTGAGTGAAATCTGATGATGTCTAGACCCCAACTCTTGAGTCAGTCCCAATTGCTAACGAGTTTCCGGAAGTATTTCCTGACGATCTACCTGGAGTCCCTCCTAATAGGGAGATCGCCTTTGGGATTGATGTTCTTCTCGATACCCAGCCTATTTCAATTCCACCTTATAGGATGGCCCCCACTAAGTTGAAAGAGCAACTAAAAGATTTACTAGAAAAGGGCTTCACTAGGCCAAGTATTTCACCTTGGGGTGCTCTTGTCCTATTCATGCGAAAGAAAGATGGGTCCCTCAGAATATGTATTGATTATAGGCAACTGAACGAGGTCACGATAAAGAATAGTATCCTCTCCCAAGTATAAATGATTTGTTTGACCAACTTCAGGGCACCTCTTGTTTCTCCAAATAGACCTTAGGTCTAGCTACCACCAGTTGAAGGAGAGCGAATGTGACATTCCTAAAACAGCCTTTAGGAAAAGATATGGCCATTTTGAGTTCTTGGTCATGTCCTTTGGGTTGATGAATGCACCTGCCGCCTTTATGGACTTGATGAATAGAGTATTCTGGCAATATCTTGATATGTTTGTGATTGTGTTCATCGATGACATTTTAGTATATTCGAGGAGTGAGGAGGAACATGCTAACCACCTCAGAGTTGTCCTTCAAACTCTTAAGGACCATGAGTTGTATGCAAAATTCTCAAAGTGTGAGTTCTGGCTTAAGTCCGCAGCCTTTCTAGGCCATGTTGTTTCTGGAGATGGTATTCGAGTAGATGCCCAGAAGATTGAAGCGGTTAAGAACTGGCCCAGGCCAACCACTCCGATTGACATAAGAAGTTTCTTGGGATTGGCAGGCTACTACCGCAGGTTCATTGAGGGATTTTCTTCCCTATCTGCACCATTGACTAAATTGACTCAGAAAAAGGTCAAGTTTCAATGGTCCGATGAATGTGAAAGGAGTTTTCAAGAATTGAAAGCAAGGTTGACGATCGCACCAGTCCTTACCTTGCCCGATGGAACAAAGGACTTTGTAATGTATTGTGATGCCTTAAGGTTTGGATTGGGATGCATACTAATGTAGACAGGGAAGGTGATAGCCTATGCTTCCAGGAAACTCAAGATTCATGAGAGGAACTATCCAACCCATGATCTTGAGTTGGCAGCAGTGGTGTTTGCACTTAAAATCTGGCGCCACTACTTGTATGGAGTGCATGTGGATGTGTTCACTGACCATAAGAGCTTGCAGTATGTTTTCAGTCCGAAAGAGCTCAACCTGCGACAGAGGAGATGGTTGGAATTACTTAAAGATTATGACATGAGCATTCACTACCACCCAAGTAAAGCTAACGTTGTTGTTGACGCTTTTAGCAGGTTATCAATGGGTAGCACAACCCATGTAGAAGAAGGAAAGAAGGAGTTAGCCAAGGACGTGCATCGATTGGGTTGATTAGGAGTTCAACTTGAGGAGAATAATGAAGGAGGAGTTAATGTTCAGAATGGGTCTGCTTCATCGTTAGTGGTAGAGGTGAAGGAAAAGCAAGACCAAGACCCTGTCATACTCCAATTGAAGGAGGCTTTCCACAAATAGAGAGTGATAGTCTTTTCCAAAGGGGGAGATGGAGTGTTGAGATATCAAAGTAGATTGTGTGTCCCAAATGTTGATGGCATTCGAGATAGAATCATGGCAGAAGCCCATAACACTAGGTATTCCATTCATCCTGGCTCCACCAAAATGTACCATGACTTGAGAGAAGTCTATTGGTGGAATGGAATGAAGAGGGATATTGCTGAGTGTATTTCAAAATGCCCAAATTGCCAACAAGTGAAGGTTGAGCATCAAAGACCATGTTGATTGGCTCAGAACTTTGAGATTTCAGAATGGAAGTGGGAGATGATCAATATAGAATTTATTACTGGTCTGCCAAAGTCTCGAAAGCAACATGATTCGATATGGGTGATCGTGGATAGAATGACTAAATCAGTTCACTTCTTGGCAGTTAAGACAACAAACACCGCGGAGGAGTATGCCAAGTTGTACATCGAGGAGGTTGTGAGGTTGCCCTTGTCCATCATCTCGGACAGAGGAGCTCAATTTACCTCCCAGTTCTGGAGACTGTACCAGAAAGGATTGGGTACTAAGGTGAACCTGAGTACGACCTTTCATCCACAAATGAATGGTCAGGCAGAGCGTACAATTCAAACACTTGAGGATATGTTGAGAGCTTGTGTTCTTGACTTCAAGGGGAATTAGGATGATCACTTACCATTGATTGAATTTGCATATAACAATAGTTACCATGAAAGCATTCAAATGGCTCCTTATGAAGCCTTATACGGGAGGAGATGTAGATCACCAATTGGGTGGCTTGAGGTTGGAGAAGCAGAGCTGATTGGGCCTGATCTTGTTTACCAATCGATGAAGAAGGTCAAGGCCATTAGAAAGATATTAAAGACTGCTGAGAGTCACCAAAAATCTTATATTGATGTGAGGAGAAGAGACTTAGAGTTCGAGGTAGATGATTGGGTGTATTTGAAAGTGTCACCTACGAAGGGTGTCCTAAGGTTTGGGAAGAAGGGAAAGTTAAGTCCATGTTATGTTGGACCATATTAGATCGTAAAAAGGATTGGGAAGGTTGCTTATGAGTTAGAGTTGCCTTCTGAGTTAGATGGAGTCCATCTAGTATTCCATGTGTCGATGTTGAAGAAATGTTTGGGAGATCCTGCCTTGGTGATCCCTGTTGATAGCATTGGAGTGGAAGATAGCCTATCTTACAAAGAAGTCCCGGTTCAAATCCTTGATTGTCAGATTCGTAAGTTGAGGAACAAAGAGATAGCCTCAATCAAAGTCCTGTGGAGGAATCGATTCATCGAGGAAGCCACATGGGAAGCTGATGAAGAGATGAAGGCAAAATATCCGCACCTATTCGTACTAAATTATGAGAGTATTGAAGGTAAATTTCTTACCCTTCACTAAATTGATATATCTATTCTTGATGCTTCTTTCTATTCGTAAGTCTGAGTAGTGTTGATGGAGGTCGAGAGTTTGACTTATTGAGTTGAATGTTGAGATGAGTTTGAGTCTATCTGTACCATTATATCCACCTTTACTCGTCATTCGAGCACGAACGATCACAAGGGGGAGATGATGTAACACCCATAAAATTACCAAAATACCCCTAGAGTGAGGGTATGCACGTAACACATCTTTCGATGCTCAGATGGCAAATCCGAGGCCGGATTTGTGATCAGCACAAAAAATTAAGTGGGAAAATAATCTCAGTCGATTTTTAGAGTGATCTGATCAAAATTTAATTTTTTGACATAAAGCATAAAATAGTGTTAGTATGCGACAGGGGCGCGTCGCGCACCCATCGAGGACAACCACTTATATTCTTTTTAAAATTTTCGATGGGATTGAGGAAACTCATTTAGAAAACTTTTTCTGAAAATACACGGTGCGCGATCGATCCGCGACGCGGATTGGATCTTTTCCAAGTTGAGAATTTCTGAATTATTAAGAGGGGCATTCTGGTTAATTCCCCAACCCTCCTAAAGTCTATTCACTATCTGACAAGGTTGTTTTGACGTGAAGAGGGTCTAAAACGCCCATTCTAAGTCCTATTCCATAATTTGATAAGGCTAGGGATTGAGGAGAGAAGAGAAGAGCTTGAGTTGAGATATTCGAGAAGAGATCTTTGACGTACTTGGTTTTGATAGCTACATCCCAGGTATGTAAGGCTAAACTAAAACATGAGATTGTTCTCTCATGTGCCCCATAGAGATCATAGATGAGTTGATAATTGAAGAGTATACATGCACGATTTCTTGACGGTGTTTCTTGAAAATTGGATTTGAAATTACATGTTTTCTATGTTGATGATCATCATACTATTTTTTTTTCTTGAATTAAATATTTTCATTGAAGAACTTGCATAATCCTACACGACTAATTTGAAAAGCATGCATATTGAACTTGAGAATTGAGTCTAGAGCCTTGAGATGAGATTGTTGATTGTGATGAGAATGATGATGAGTTGACATAATTTGATTGTCTTGTGACTCTCTATAAATGAACTCTAACGATGTGTCTATTCACTTGTTTCCTTATGATTACTATACAATCTTGAGTCATTGATGAGATGTTTTGATGATAGGGTTAAAGTCCCTATGAGATGTTTGATGATAGGGTTAAAGTCCCTATGAGATATTTGATGAAAAGGCTAAAATCCCTATGAGATACCAGTCGTTGACAGAGAGTGAGTCCCTATGAGATTGGTTGAGATTTGAGATAGAGATTTTATGAGCATTGAGTCGGGAGGAGAGTAGAGCACCGAAATGGGTAAGAGTGCGTCCCACTTGAGCTTATTAACTACGTCGCCAAACATAGGTGAGGCTTAAAACCATCATATTATATGGTTCCCTCGAGAGTAACAGTCCCTGAAAGCAATAGTGGATCTGTTGAGTTTTGACTCCATATTAGGTGAGCTGATATGGTTTCAGAGCGTTCTCGACCTGGAAAGTTTGGAATGGCTGTGGCAACATCAGTGTGATTGTTTCACATTCATTGTCTTATAAGTGAGTGTTGTCGGATAAGAGAAACTCCCACAAACTTCGTATCTTGAGTACTCTGAGTCGAGTTGAGTTGAGATGAGACGAGACGAGACGAGACGAGACGAGATGAGAGGAGGTGAATTCCTCTGAGATGAGATGAGATGAGTGGAGGTAAGCTCCTTTGGGATGAGTCTGAGATGATTGATGAGTTTGAGTTGTTGATGTGCCACTTGTCTATTCTTTATTCTTGCATAGATAAACATTTGACGGTTTGATAACGTTTGATGTGTATTTTGAGTTGATGTTGTTTCCGTATTTTTCTACCAGTTTCTATTTCACTCACCTATTTTACATACTAGTACATTCCAAGTACTGATGTCCACTCTGGAATGCATCATTTTATGATGCAGGGGCAGGTACTAGAGATCGTTAATAGACGCTCTGTTAAAGATATGAGTTTTGAAGCTAATTTTGTGAGCTTTCCCTACTCCGGAGGGTTCACTACATTTATTTCATCATGCTTTAGAGTTAGATTGTTTCCTTTAATTTGATTTGGGTAGCCATGGGTCTGTCATTGGCACCACCTGAGTAGTAATAGAGGCTTCATAGACGATGGTCGAGCATTGATGTTGAGATTGGGAGCTAGTTCTTTCTACTAGTCTTCATTATTATATATATTCTTTTGAGACTTTAGATGAGATGTGCCCATTTACTTATACATTCCACTGTTCATTAGAGTTTATTGATTGAATGATGTGATGAGGCTAAGGGGTTCGCTTGGGGACTAGCAATAGTCTCTGAGTGCCGACCACGCAAAGAGTACCCTCCAGGGGTTTGACAGATAAGCAGTCCTACTAACGTACACGGGTCTCAAATAAAAAATATTTTTGATTCTTATGAGCTACGTTAGACCTGATTCTTGCTATGGTGAGATACGTAGGTAGTCCTACTAACGGACTCGGTCTCAAATAAAAAAAATTATTAACTCGTTAGACCTGATTCTTGTTATGGGGAGATACGTAGGCAGTCCCACTAACGGAGTCGTTCTCAAATAAAAAATATTTTTGATTCTTATGAACTACGTTAGACCTAATTCTTGCTATGGTGATATACGTAGGTAGTCCTACTAACGGGCTCGGTCTCAAATAATTTTTTTTGATTCGTATGAACTACGTCAGACCTGATTCTTGTTGTGGTAAGATACGTAGGCAGCCGTATAAAAGGGCTCAGTTTCAAATAAAAAAAATATATATTTTTTCTCTCTCTCATATTTTTTAAAACAAATAAAACTCGGGCCTTTTTTAAAAAAAAAAACTGATAATAATAATAATTATTATTTAAAAAAATCACCAAAGTTTCGAAATTTTTTGGTTTAAAAACGAGGGCATATTTTATTTTACTTTTAAAAATAAAAAATAAAAAATCCTTCATTCTTCATAGGGCACAAATCCTCATAATATTCATTTAGGGCACGAACCCTCATAATATTCGTTTAGGGCACGAACCTTCATAATATTCGTTTAAGGCACTAACCCTCATAATATTCGTTTAGGGTTCGAACCTTCATAATATTCGATTAGGGCGCGAACCCTCATAATATTCGTTTAGGGAGTGAACCCTCATAATATTCATTTAGGGAGCGAACCCTCATAATATTCGTTTAGGGAGCGAACCCTCATAATGTGCGTTTAGGGAGCGAACCCTCATAATATTTGTTTAGGGAGCGAACCCTCATAGTATTCGTTTAGGGAGAGAACCCTCATAATATTCGTTTAAGGCACAAACCCTCATAATATCCGTTTAGGGCACGAACCCTCATAATATTCATTTAGGGCATGAACCCTCATAATATTCGTTTAGGGAGCGAACCCTCATAATATTCATTTAGAGAGAGAACTCTCATAATATTTGTTTAGGGAGAGAACCCTCATAATATTCGTTTAGGGAGCGAACCTTCATAATATTCGTTTAGGGCACAAAATCTCATAATATTTGTTTAGGGCACGAACCCTCACAATATTTGTTTAGGGAGCGAACCCTCACAATATTCGTTTAGGGAGCGAGCCCTCATATATTCGTTTAGGGAGCGAGCCCTCACAATATTTGTTTAGGGCGCGAACCCTTATAATATTCGTTTAGGGAGCGAATCCTCATAATATTCATTTAGGGAACGAACCCTCATAATATTCGTTTAGGGCACGAACCCTCCTAATATTCGTTTAGGGAACGAACCCTCATAATATTCGTTTAGGGAGCGAACCCTTATAATATTGTTTTAGGGCACGAACCCTCATAATATTCGTTTAGGGAATGAATAATATTCGTTCATATCTTCATAGGGCATGATAGCCCCCTTTTTTATTTTTCATAAAGCATAAAACGTGATTTCATTAAAAAAATAGAATATTTATTTTTTTCTTTTTTCTCTCTTTCCTTTTTTTTTAAAATTATCTCAGTATTCTTTGTTTAATATGATTTTCAAGTCAAGCAAAGTAACCTACAAATTTTTCTTAGCACAAATCGGGGCAGAAAGTTTTTGTTTTGTTTTGTTTGTCTTTGATTGTAGGCGGGTCCTTCTGCGACCACAAATTTGGACTTCAATAATGGAGTAACATTTTTCCGATCTTAGAAGTGAAAATAACATTAAGAGTCCGTTCAGACCCATTTAGTAGCTCAATATTTGAAGATTCAGCCTCCCAACTTCAATTTAGGAAACAAGTGTTCACGAAAAGTGTACTAAATTTCCTCTGGAGAGGCATCATCAACTCAATGAAGATGCAAAGGAAGACTTGAAAGAAAAAGAGGGCTGAGACAAATAGAATATAATAGATCTTGTATTATTTCCTTTCACTTTTATTATCTTCAATGTAACAATAGGAACCACGGACCAGGGTCTCAACAGGACAAGACTCAACTCTCTAATCCATCCGTCCATCCATTGCTGCACCTATTTGAACTACACGCGGCCTGATTTTCTTATAACTTGAGATATGTAGGCTACCCAATGCCAGGGCTTGGTTACTCTTGCTTGCTTCTCCCCCCACCTTTTAATAATGGTTAGGCCGAAAATTAGACACGTTAACGTTTTTGCATGAAAACTCTTCATGTTCTCAAGCAAAGAGGGGTATCCTGTTAGCACCTAATTCTTTTACCAAACTTAAGTTGTGTACTTTTTCATATTTTAATATTTATTTTTTGGAATCTAAATTAGATATTTCTATTTTTATCTTATTTAGGATAATTTGAAAACAAAAAATAGAGTCACATCTTAGGGTAAATTTTGTTTCAAAAGAAGAATTTTTTTTAAAAATATATGTTCTCTTTTAAATTTCGATTCTAATAAATAATTTAGTATTGTTAGTATTTCTTAATTATATCTCAGTTTTAGCTAGTTAACTATTTTTTTTTAAATTTTATTTAAAGTAGTTTTCTAACATTTTATTTCTCTTTTCAAAACCAAAAACAAAACAAAAATGAAATAAAAAGGAAAATAATAATAATCCTAAAACTACCCTCACACACCTACACTAAACTACCCCACAAAACCCACTACTCCCTTACTTTACACATCTTCACATCCCCCACTCCCTCATATTCTATGAATATACATGACACACACAACACATGCCATTTTTTTCTTCACATTCTACAAAAAATGAAAAAAAGACAAGACATTCTACACACACTGTTAGAAAAAATCCTATACCACATTCTTTTCTTTTTTCCACATACACAAACACACCTAAAAAAATACTACATTTCTTTTTCACACACACCTGCACAAAACAAAAAAAAAGACTCTAAAAAACATCACTAGAGAAAAATAGAAGTTGAGTTCGAGATTTACTTTCGTGATTTTGGATTTGTGGCTCTTAGTTGTGGTCATTTTCTCCTCGTGAATTAATATTCACCAAAGGTAATATTTAAATTTTATTGTATGATTTGCAGTCACAATTGTAAAGACATGTTCTAGTGCTATAAAGTTGCTCAAATTTTATGTCTATTTAATTTTGATATTGTATTATTGAAGGATGTTTGAATTGTTAAACTTTGAGTAAAATTGACATATTATGTGATTTTTTCTATTTATGTGTTTATTTCATGTTTAAACAATACATAGTTGGTATAAATTCGTTGTTTAAATTTCTATTCTTTTTCATATTTTTTTTTTATGATGATATATGTTTATGGCTTAATAAATTGAAATGACAAAAAATAATTCATGACAAGAATTTCATTGTGTAAAATATTGTTCTCTGTTTGTAGATTCTTCTTTTTATGACTAAAATAAAGAAAAAAAAAGTTTAGGTATTCATAATTCCTAATATGTACTAATATGGTGTGCATAACATCTAGATGAAAAATGTATTTTGTGTTCTTAGTAAATTGCATTCACTTTTTCCTTATATAAAATAAAATACGAATAAAATTTGTAACTTTCTTTGCATTTTAATTGAGTGATGATTCTTTTAGAATATTAAATTAACGATTTTATGTTGATCCATGTAAATATTGAATTGTTTAATTATGCTTTTCATAAGTCACAAAGACCAAGCTTTCATATAAAAAAATTTAAGTGGTTTTTACTTTGTAACTTTTCTGAATTTTAAACATTTTTTGTAATTAACTTCCTTAAATTAAATCGCTAGAAGCATTATTAGGCCGATAGTAATGATAGGAAAATTTTGCGATTTAAACAATATTGCACAAACTTTAAGTGTGACATAAAATAATAACTCGTGGCAAGGTTGGAAAGCGCTGCTACTAATATACCATATTAATAAAATAAGATAACTTTAAACTAGTTTCAAATAAATCAAAGAAGGGGGGTGAATAACATATTTTTTGTAAAATTTATCAAGATCATATATTCAAATTAAGTTAGACCATAAATAAGTCAATAAAGCGACCGTGCTAGAACCACGAGACTCGAGGGGTGCCTAACACTTTCCCCTCGGTCAACAAAATTCCTTACCCGATCTTTGTTTTCGTGACCAAAAAATAAAGAGTCATTTCCTTTTGATTAGGGATTTAAATTAGGTGACTTGGAACACCATAACTCTATTCCAAGTGGCGACTCTGAAATAAATAAAATAATCCCCTTTTCAAAATGTCATTTTAGTTGGAAAAACTCTATTTTTTGAAACACCATGCAGGGGAAAAATAGGGGTGTGACAAGTATGTCAATAATATCAGACCTAATGTGTCCCAATCGGTTTCACAAGTCTCATTTAGTCACATACTATCTCAAATCCTCATCATAATTCGACTTAGATCATCAATAGGATCAAAATCATACCATAATTCGGCTCAATCGGAATCCCTTTTCATCATCATTTCAACACATCTCAACTGCACAATTATCCATCTAAATCTCACAATCATCACATGACAAGATCAATAACTCAAATTAGCTCTCCCAAAATTTAACCGAACTTAACTCGATGTCAAAATCATACTCATATGAGTCTTTCATCAACTCAAATCCTCAAATCGATCCTCCAATTCGATAAACCACTATGAACAGTAGTTACTACTCACCAAGAGAAGGATTTTGATACCCATATTGGTATAATTTAGGCTTAGTGGCAAAATAGTCAAAATTAGGGCTAAAATTCAAAAGTCTCAGATTTGGAATATGATTTTGAAATCAAGTTCTACTCGAAAAATAAAGTTCATGGACAACAATCCCATTAAAATCAAGCTTAAATTGAATGAGAAATCAATTGTTAAAGTTTGAAAATCATAGTCTAATAATCCCCAATTTAAGACATCTAATTCATGAAATTTAGGACAAAAACAAGATACAATTTATAAAAAATGATTAATAAAATGTTAAAAAAATACTTACCCAACAAAATCCTTCAAAAATCTCCTTTTAAAATCACCCAAAAAGCTTGACTAGTTCAAAAATAGAGTAAAAATAGTGTCTCTCGGATTCTTAAAACTGAACAGTGAAATGCTCTCTACGAATGCGGAGCCTAACAAAGCCCAACTCTTCACGAAAGCAAGGACCATGTCTGCGAATGCGGAGACTAATGTCATACCATTCCACGAATGCGAAGACCAGGTCCGCGAATACGGAGAAGAACAGTGCCTGCACTAGATATCAGTAAAATCAGCAACCTAAGTCCAATTTTCCTACTCGGAATGGACCACCAAAACTCATCCAAACTCAGAATTTCACAAACTTTATATATATCCATTCTAGAACCAGCGATCCGGACTCAACATTATTATTTTTAAGGCCTTCTTGCCATATTTAACGGTTCAAGTCAATAAAGTTAATTCAAAGCATCAAAATACGAAAACTGCCCTCGGCAATCCCAAAACTTATTTCGAGACCATTTCTAGTGTTATTTTCCCTATTCGAAATTATTGAAACTATCAAAATTCTGATCCGAGATTTCGACTCTGAATGTTGACCCAAGTCAAACTTTGATTCCAAAATCGACTAAAATCGCAACGTTGGGCCTAAAAGCCTCAGTTTAACACCAAATTAAGTT
The DNA here is from genome assembly GCA_029948455.1 of Solanum rostratum. Lineage (NCBI taxonomy): Eukaryota > Viridiplantae > Streptophyta > Magnoliopsida > Solanales > Solanaceae > Solanum > Solanum rostratum. The sequence continues at coordinate 34,365,577 of CM057048.1, read as the reverse complement.
TTGCAACTTTCTGTAGTTTAGTTTCGACATTTGGATCTAATTGAATCGACGAATCCTCGATCCGACATCTGAAACTCCGAACAATACAAAAACTATCTTTTTCCTAATTTAAGTCTCCAAAAGTGCCAAACTACATAATTCCAACTTTTAAAACTTTGCATTTCAATTCCAAACATTCAAATCGTTCAAATTAGGCCCAAAGCAAATTACGGAAGGGTAAAACAGTAAATTTCATGGATAATGCCAAAAATGACCAACCAGGTTATTACATCATTCATCACTAAAAGGAATGTTCATCCTCGAATATAAGGAAAAGAAGAGTGCTTGAAGGCTCAAAAGGCTAGGTTGTCTGGCCCGCATATCAAACTCTAACTCCCAATTAGCCACATCAATAGATTGGTGCTCCATTGAACCTTCACAGAAGGTATATCTTTAGATCTCGATCTCCGGATCTGCCTGTCCAATATTGCTATAGGTTCCTCTTCAAAGGACAAATTTGGACCCAACTCAACAAAGTCATAAGAAATCACATGAGAGTCATCTGTAATGTACCGGCGGAGCATAAAAACATGAAAAATAGGATGAATAAAAGATAACCTCGGTGTTAGAGCCAACTCATAGGCTACCTTCCCATCTCTCCTCAAAATCTCCATTGGGCTAATGGCACTAAGCTTTCCCTTCTTCCCGAATCTCACACACCCTTCATGGGTGAAACTTTCAGACAAACACTATCACCAACAGAGAACTCAAGAGGCCTAACCCTCTTAACAGCATAACTCTTCTGGCGACTCTGGGCACTCAAAAGTGTCTACTCTGAATCAGTTAGACCCGGTCTATGGCATCCTATAGCAAATCAACACCCAACACCTCAATCAAACCTAAATTAAACCATCCAATGTGTGAACTACACCTCTGGCCATACAAGGCCTCAAACGGTGCCATCTAAATGCTTGAATAGTAATTGTTGTTATATACAAACTCTACCAATGGTAAGTGCTAGTCCCACTGGGCCCCAAAATCAATAACACAAGCCCTATGCATGTCCTCCAACACCTGAATAGTGTGCTCTAACTGACTATCAGTCTGAGGATGAAAGGCTGAACTCAAATCCACCCTAGTACCCAAACCACACTGTAGAGCTCGCCAAAAGTGAGAAGTGAACATAGACCCTCTGTCTAACATAAAAAATAGGATGAATAAAAGATAATCTCGGTGTTAGAGCCAACTCATAGGCTACCTTCCCAAGTCTCCTCTAAATCTCCATTAGGCTAATGGCACTAAGCTTTCCCCTCTTCCTTCTCATCACACCCTTCATAGGTGAAACATTCAGACAAACACTATCACCAATAGAGAACTCAAGAGGGCTAATCCTCTTATCAGCATAACTCTTCTTTGAACTCTGGGCACTCAAAAGTCTACTCTGAATCAGTCAGACCAGTCTATGGCATCCTAAAGCAAATCAACACCCAACACCTTAGTCAAACCTAAATTAAACCATCCAATGTGTGATCTACACCTCTGGCCATACAAGGCCTCAAACAGTACCATCTAAATGCTGGAATAGTAATTGTTGTTATATACAAACTCTGCCAAAGGTAAGTGTTGGTCCCACCGGGCCCCAAAATAAATAACACAGACCCTATGCATGTCCTCCAGCACCTGAATAGTGTGCTCTAACTGACTATCAGATTGAGGATGAAAGGCTGAACTTAAATCCACTCTAGTACCCAAACCACACTGTAGAGCCCGCCAAAAGTGAGAAGTGAACATAGACCCTCTGTCTGATACTATAAATGCCGGTACACCATGCAATCTGTTAATGTTCCAAATATACAATCTGGCCAACTGCTCTGCACTATAGCTAGTCTTCATCGGTATGAAGTATGCCGACTTGGTCAATCGATCAACAACTACCTAAATTGAATCAAACTTACCCAAGGCCATGGGCAAACCTGTAACAAAGTCCATAGCCACTCTCTCCCACTTCCACTTGGGAATGGGTATCCTTTGTATCATCCACCAGGCTTTTGATGCTCATACTTCACCTATTGACAATTCAAACACTTAGCCACAAACATGGCGATGTCTCTCCTTATGACAAACCACCAATAATGCTATTTAAGATCATGGTACATCTTAGTCACACATGGATAAATGGAATATCTAGCACAATGGGCTTCCTCTAATATCAATTTCACCGAATTCCCAACTTTAGGCACACAAACTCTACTATTAACCCTCAAAACACTATCAGAATCAATAATAGTCACCTTGGCTTCACCTTTCAACACTTTGTTACGAATCATGTATAATCTGGGTCCTCAAACTGGTGAGCAGATATCTGACCAAGCAAGGAAGATCTAGCCTTAACAAAGGCCAAAATACTCTGAGGAGGAGAAATGTCCAAACGGACCATCTGCCTAGCATGTGACTGAACCTCTAGAGCTAAGAGCCTCTCCTCAGCCCTCAAGAATGCCGAACTCCCCATACTAGTAGCCTTTTGGCTTAAAGCACCTACCACCGCATTGGCCTTCATGGGTGATATAAAATAAAGATATCATAGTCCTTAAGCAACTCCATCCATCTATGCTATCTCATGTTCAGATTAGGTTGAGTAAAGATGTATTTGAGACTCCAGCGATCGGTAAAGATCTCAGAATGCACTTCATAAAGGTAATGTCGTCACAACTTCAACACAAACATAACCACAACTAACTCCAAGTCATGGGTCGGGTAGTTCTTCTCATGCACCTTCAGCTATCTAGAAGCATAGGCTATCACCTTCCCCCTTTGCATCAATACGCCACCCAAACCACACTTGAAGCATCACAATATACCACATATGAAACTCCCTCCTCGGGTAAAGCAAGAATAGATGCTGCAGTTAACAAATCCTTAAGCTTTTGAAGCTAACCTCATAATCATCCGACTACTGAAAGGCCACAGTCTTTTGAGACCATCTAGTCTACGGGGCTGCTAGTTGAAAAAACTTGAACAAACACCGATAATACCTTGTTAAACCAAGGAAACTCTGAATCTCAGTCACGGAAGCAGGCCTAGCCCACTCACGAACAACTGCTGCCTTGGCCGAATCGACCATAATACCCTATTTTGACACAACATGGCCAAGAAATCCAACAGACTCAATCCAAAACTTGCACTTTGAGAACTTAGCATACAACTTCTCTTCCCTCAATCTCTGGAGTACACTTCTCAAGTGTTGAACATGATTTGCCTCACTCTTGGAATAAACCAAGATATCATCTATGAACACAATCACACAAAGATATCTAAATAGGGCTTGGACACTCATTTCATCAACTCCATAAAAGCAGCCGGGGCATTAGTCAACCCCAATGACATAACCAAAAACTGATAATGCCCATAACGGATCTTGAAAGCTATCTTGGGGATATCAGACTCCCGAACTCTCAACTGATGGTAACCAAAACTCAAGTCAATCTTGGAGAACACTGAGGCACCCTATAACTGGTCGAATAGATCATTAATGTGAGGCAAGGGATGCTTGTTCTTGATGGTCACTTTGTTAATCCAACGATAGCCAATACACATACGCATAGTGTCATCCTTCTTCTTCACGAATAATGCAGGAGCACTCCAGGGAGATACACTCGGATGAATAAAGACCTTCTTCAACAAATCTTCCAATTGTTCCTTTAACTCCTACAATTTAGCCAGAGCCTCCAATAAGGAGCAAAATATATGTGCTTAGTGTCTGGCTCTACATCAATAGCAAAGTCAGTATCACAATCCGAAGGTACATCAAGAAAATCAGTTGGAAATATATCTATAAACTCTCTAGAAACCCTAGTAGTCTCCAATGATGGGGACTCTTGAGAAACAACCCGAACATGCGCTAAATATGCCAAACACCCCTTCCCCATCAATCGACAACCATGCATATAAGAAATAACACCCTTAGGAGGAACTAGCTGCTTCAGTCCACGTCAACTAAGGTAAATTAGGGCAAGATAGGGTCATATTCTTCGCATGATAGTCAAGAATAACATGATAAGGCGACAACCAATCAATATCCAATATCACATCAAAATCTACCATATCGAAATAATATCATATCAACAACAGTATCTCTGCCCATAAAAGTCACAACGCAACCTAGGTAAACCTGATTCACCACTAAAGATTTACCTTTCGGGGTGGATACACATATAGGCTCAACAAGCGGCTCACACATAATATTAATATCAGAAGCAAAATAGGTTGATACATATGAATAAGTAGAGCCTGGATCAAATAAAATTGAAGCTGAACAGTGGCAGACTGGAACCATACCTGTGATGATTGCATCTGAACCTACCTTGGCCTTGCCTGGAATAACATAACAAACTCTACGACCGCCACTAGCCTGTAGGACTGCCAGGACACCACCTCTCCTTGTACCACAATCTCCTTTAGCACCACCGATCATGCCCTAAGAGGTGTCTCTGGCTACTGTTTGAGGTCCTGAAGTTTGAGTAGGAAACACACAATGTTGAAAATGATTGGCGAAGTTCCCAACCTCATCACAAACATAAGAAGCCTTGGGGTCTCACCCTTGAGATGACTGTGCCGAAGAACCACCACGCCTGGGTACACTACCCACCTGAGTAGATCTTGATTTGTCAACACTATCAGATGTTGGAAGAGTGCCTAAATTTCCCGGCCCTGATGACCCAGCCTCTGAATCTCTTGGTCTCGTGGCAGGTGTCTACTAAACTATCCATGTTGATGGAACCTCTTCCTACCACCCTATCTATCCTGCCTAATACGCTCTATGTTCAAATTGTTCATCTGAAAAAATTGAAATCACACCAGCTGATCCAAACACTCTAGAATAACTCCAACTAACACCAACGAAGCTGTAGCCTCCTGAAGATACCTTTTCAAGCCCTTGGTAAATCATCGAATCCTCTTGAACTCTATAGGAATGCTAGACAAGGCATATATTGATAAGGCATGACATCTAGCCTTGTAGTCAAAAATAGACATAGATCCCTGTTGCAGCATATCAAACGCATCCCAGTAGCTATCTTGGATGCTGTAGGGAACAAAGCTCTCCAAAACTATCATGGTGAACTTCCCCTAAGTCATAGCCGGAGATCCAACAGGTCAACGAGCTACCACTAACCTCCACCACTCCCTGGCAAGGCCAGTGAACTGGCATGAAGTGTAGAAAACCCCATGTGACTAAAAAATAGCAAGGTTACGTAACTAGTCCTGGCACTCTGATAGAAAATCATAAGCTCTATCACTAGGAGTGTGATCAATCACAGCGGAGCTAACCATACAAACTTCTCAAAACTCTTCTACTCCGCTATAGATATGGCTGAGCTTGTTAAAGATGGTGGAACCATAATCAAGGGAGGTGCAATAGATGGAGAAACAACCATACTCTGAAGCTGAGTGCCCAAACTTGATCTAGATACTTGAAGTGGAGCAATTACAATTTAAGGAGGGTCCGCTGGATCTGAAGATGGACCAACATGAATCATAGCCGACTCAGGTGGAGCAGGACCAACTAGTGTGGTAGAAAGCGGTATCTCAACAGTAGCTGGGGTTGTAGGAGCTCCCTCCAATCTAGACAATAACCTCATAAGTGAACTGACTGTGTATCATATGGAGCTGAAGAAGGTGGAATAGAATCAGTAGGCCCCTCTAGCACCATAGTAGGCTTTGTAGAAGTCGATTGAGTCTGTCCCCTAGACGGAGCTGCCCCTAGAAATCCTTTGGCCCCTGGCCCTATAACAAGCTCTACCTCGACCTCGAGTGAGAGTCACCTCAGTTGATCAGGTTCTCCCACTGACCGACGGGATTGAGTAATCGACATCAGTGCAGAAGAAGTAGATTAGACACTTTCAAAGTGGGTAACACAAAGAATCGTACGAATAGAAGCAAGATGTGAAATTTCTTTCTATCAAGTATCTCGTAGCCTCCTAAAGATGGGTGTGGACATCTACATACCTATTCGTGACACTCTTGTAGACACCCTGCTCTTGACTTACGAGCCCAACAAACCTATAGCTCTGATACCAAACTTGTCGTGACCCAAAAACGATTGCACCTAAAGAATGAGAATTAAAGCTAAAATTATCTCATACATAACATAACAAATCGTCCAAAATCTAGAGTCATAAGCACATGAGCATCTAAAATAGCACTAAAAGGCAAATACAACTGTCTCAAAAGAAAATATAATATTGCTTCAAAAAATCTAATACATAGTCTAAGAGAAAAGAAATAAAAGAGAATCTGAAAATCCATGGCGACTCGGAGTGTTAGCCTCACCGCTTAGATGTGGATGGTAACAATAGCACTTGGATGAAAAGTTCAACTACTCTATCCTATACCCTTTACACAATCTCTAGGGAGGAAATAAAGTAGGGGTTAGTACATCAAAATATACTCAGCAGGTTCAACCGACTAGGCAAGAGAAATCGAATCAAGTTCGTAATAATGAAGAACCATATCCCTGCATCCAAAATGGTAAACACAAGATAAAAATATATGCAAAAATAATGGGCTAAAATATCCTCAAGAAACCATAAGGCCATATATCCACAATGACAAATATAACACACAACTCGTCAATCAAAATATCAAGGGTGTCTCTGCCTTACCACTTGCCTGTGGTCAATGAATATCAGAAGGCCACATCCTTGCCACCCGTCGGTGATCAAATATTAATAATAGGATGCCAAGTCCTTGCCACCTGACTGTAGTCAAGGTATATGAAGTATGAATCTCACCCTAGCCTCTTGCCCGGATCAAGGGGGTGGTTCCAAAGTGAATCATAACGCCCTTGCCTCCTACCTCGATCAAGAGATGTTACAAGCTGCACATAGTAGATACAAATCAATGGTGCAATCCAAATATGCATGTAAACGTATAAAATAACATCATAACAGGAATACTGAAGCATGGAACTCATAATGATCATATATATCCAAGGATAAAATCAAATGTCACAGCTAATGCCCAAACCATCATCATATTTTAGGTCATACATAATGATATCAACAATTAAGAATGTCAATAATATTGCACCTGACTCATCCAAAGTATGCAAGACTACCGATATTATCAGACCTAACTCGTCGTAAATATGCAAGTATGACCATGATACCAAATCTAACTCGTCCCAACAATACAAGTATATCAATAATACCAGACCTTACTTGTCCCAATTGGTCTCACAAGTCTCATTTAGTCACATTCTATCTCAAATCCTCATCATAATTCAACCCAAATCATCAACAAGATCAAGATTATACCATAATTTGGCTTAATCGGAATCACTTTCCATCATCATTTAAACACAATAACTTAATTTTTCAATTATCCATCCAAATCTCTCAATCATCACATGACAAGATTAATAACTCAAATCTAGTATTAAAAGGTTAGCCGAACCTACCTCGATGGCAAAACCGCACTCAGACAAGCTGTCAATCAGCTCAAATTCTCAAATCAATCCTCCAATTCGGTCAACCCTATCAATATAGTTACTACTCATCAAGAGAAGCATTTTGATACCCATACTGGCATAACTTAGACTTAGGGACAAAATGGTCAAAATTTGGGCTAAACTTCAAGTCTCAAATCTGGAAATTGATTTCAAAATCAAGTTCTACTCGAAAAATAGAGTTCATGAATGAAAATTCCACAAATATTAAGCTTAGATTGAAGGAGAAATCAATAATTAATATTTGAAAATCACGGTCTAAAAATTCCCAATTGAAGATATTTAATTCATGAAATTTAGGACAAAGACAAGATAAAACTTAAGGAAAATGATTGATATAATGTCAAAAACACTTACCCAACAAAATCCTTCAAAATCTCCTTTCAGAATCACCCAAAAAGCTTGACAAGTTCAAAAATGGAGGAAAAATGGTGTCTCTCGAGTTTTTAAAATTAAATATTGAAATGCTCTTCGGGAATGCTGGACCAGGTCCACGAACGTGGAGCCTAACCAAGCCCAACTCTCCGTGAACACTAAGTTAATGGCTCACCACTTCGTGAATGCATGGACCACGTCCGCGAACGCAGAGAAGAACAGTGCCCGCACCAGATATCAGCAAAATCAACAATCTAAGTCCAATCTTCCTGCTCGAAATGGACCCCTGAAACTCATCTGAACTCAGAATTTATAAACTTCATATGTGTCCATACCAAAACAATGATCTAGACTCAACAAAATCAACAAAAATAAGTTTTAAGGCCTCCTCGCCACATTTACCGAATGAAGTCAATAAAGATAGTTCAAAGCATTAAAATATCGAAATTGCCCTCGACAACCCCAAAAATTATTTCGAGATCATTTCTAGCATTATTTTTACCATTTAAAATTATTGAAACTATCGGAGTTCCGATTCGATCTTCCGAACTCCAAATGTTAACCAAAGTCTAATTTTGGTTTTGAAAACGACTTAAATCTCAACTTTGGGCCTAAAAACCTCATTTTAACTCCAATTCAATTCTGCAACTTTCTGTAGTTCAATTTTGATGACATTCCAGAGCTAATAGAATTGACGGATCGCCGATTTGACCTCCCAAACTCAAAATGATATGCAGACTCACTTTTCCCGTAACTTAAGCCTCCAAAAGTGCCAAATTTCATATTTTCAACTTTGAAAACTTAGAATTTCAATTCCAACCATTTAAATAGTTCAAATTAGTCCTAAAGCAACTTACGAAAGGGTAAAATAGTAAATCTTACAAATAATGCCAAAAATGACCAACCATCTCATTACATACCGGCTCTGAACAACACAAGTCTAGGGTATTACTAGCCTAAGCCTAGGCTAAGGCCCAACAAAAAGAAGATAATTAGAAGTATAACAAGTACCTAGAACATAATAAACAACCCAGCTAATTTCCAGGGTATAGCATGCACCTGACAAATAGAGTCATAACTTAATCACCAGGTAATCAAGAATATAATATATGTCACTAGATAATCAGGAATAAAGTATATGTCAATAGGTAATCAGGAATACAATATATTTCACTGGAACTACAATAACAAAATCTCTATGTGTGGTCAGGAGCACCAAACCACCCCCACCTCTACTCAGAGACCAGTTTCTATATGGAAAATCTGCAAAAGAATGAAACAATCAGATTTCAAAAAGTCGACTAACAATACTGCATAAACAAAATCAATAACAAACAGTTTCTTAAGCATCTTATAGCCTCCCAAAGATAAATCATGGACATCTTTGCACCTATCCGTAGGACTCTACTAAAAGATAACTATTTATAGACGAGACCAATGAACCTAAGGCTTTGATACTTATCATGATCTAACTTTTTAGGTCATAGATCTCGCCTACAGGCAAGCCAACCTAATAACCAAGGTACCTATCTAATAACTGTGCATAATGGTAGTTAACAACATACAACATAAGCCAAGAATAACCTATCCCAGGACCTAAACGTCACATGTATGAAGCTACTATAGACTCGAAATCAACATATATGCAAAATCGAAATAATACAATACAAATACAAGCCAAAACTATCTATCGATCCATCCATCCATCCATCTATCTATCTATCTATTTATATATATATATATATATATGTATGTATGTATGTATGTATGTATGTATGTATGTATATGTATATAAGATACCAAAAGCTGCTTGTCATAGATCCCCGTGTTTGAATACAAAGACGGTCGAATAGACAGAAGGAAACTATAGAAGATCCCAAAAGCTGCGTGGTGCTCACCAAAAGTCTCTTGAAGTGGCTATGATATAACTGGATCAGTGAGCATGGCTTGTCCTTAGACCTACACCATGAACAAATACAGAACAATAACAGTGAGTACTGATAGAAGGTACCCAATATGTATCATCGACCGACCAAGTGAAATATAGTAAATACTATAAGAAAAATTTTGATAAAATGCTACAACACTAGCTATTTGAATTAGGGCCAAGTTACAAGTATGTTTGTTGAATCATGAAACCCAACCGAATAGAACTCGACAATGTACAATGGTACCAACTGACAAAACTCGATATCAAACTATGTCACCACTGTCATATGGTTGAGGTATAGTGTTGTATGTAAGTGTAAGGCCCTAGTATCTTTGCTTGTACGCCAATTGGGCTCCCATAAGCCTAGAAGGTACACTTATACACAATTATGATGTGATTAGGAGGATGGATACATGAATCAGTAACAGATGGTATGAGATCTCAACTAGTGCAAAACACAACGGTGTGTGGGCCTCTAACTCCTAACTGTTAGACGGATCCTAAAACCCATAAATGGATGGGGCCTCAAACCCCTAACTGTACCTAGCCTTTACTAGACATCTTCACGACCTAACCTCCGATCGGGGAAATCAGCTAGGGCCAAGTGGTCTGACAATCAACTAGGCCTCTAACATAGGAACAATCAACTGGGCCTTGAACTGAGGAAAAATCGATTGGGCCTCAAATCTAGGGACAATCATGTCTGCGAAGCTAGTCTATCAGGTTCTATGCTTCTTAAGTCACATCATGTGTATGTAACAATACCAGCTTTGCAAACGGATTTATAGAGCATCACTAGCCTAATTCTAGACTAAGGCCAAACAAAAGCAGATAATAAGAAGTATAACAAGTATCTAGAACAATAATTGATAATTTAGTTGATTTCTCGAGTATAGAATACACCTAAAAAATAGAGTCACAACTCAGTCACAAGGTAATCAGGAATATAATATATATCACCAGATGATGAGTCCACTTATGGAAGCATTTATTGAAATGCTAGGTTATGCTAGATTCATGAAAGAGTTGGTCAAGAAAAAAAGAACTCTTGAGTGTAAGACGATAAAAGTGTTTCACAATTGTAGTGCAATCTTGACAAAACAACTGGTAGAGAAAGTGTAAACCTCATGCCCCTAGACATATTTGAGGAATTGGGATTGGAGACCCCTTAACCAACCACAATGTAGTTGCTCATGGCTGATCGGTCTATCAAACAACTAGTGGGGATCTTACATGACGTGTTGGTGAAGGTGGGCAAATTCATTCTTCCTTCAAATTTTGTGATCTTGGATCGCGAGGTGGATATGGACATGCCAATTATCTTAGGTAGACCGTTCTTAGCCACTGGATGAGCTGTTGTAGACGTAGAGAGTGGATATCTTAAGTTCAGAGTGAATGATGAGGAAGTAGTATTCAACATATGCAAAACTTTGAAGTGGGGAGTTGATCCCGTGGTATTATCAGTAATGAGCCAATCAGCAGTGACTTGATGAAGAAGAGGAATTACGTCGTGCCACAATGTTAACTAAGGTGCTACTTGGGAGGTGACCTAAGGTGAGTATTTACTACTTTTTGTTTTAAATAATGGGTGTTGAATAGTGCAAGGTTGAAAAAGAGAAATATTGGAGTAGAGAACTAAGAGGGCGATCAATGGAACCACTCAAAGTATTGCTAAGTTATAGAGGCAACCATTAGTTTCGCCTTTCAAGTCACTTAGTGACTCTGAGGTGCTATTGAATTTGGTGAACTAAATGACAACCCAGCGAATCGCCGAAACTAATAGGCGATGGTCAATTCCACCGCACTTCAATGGTGAAGGAAAGGTATGTATACTGCTAAAAAAGACGGTCCCTAGCATACTTGGCGCAGCGCCAAATGTGCTAGGTGGTGTTGTTCGGCATGGCTGAACATGAACGACTCATCGACCTACTTAAGGCCTTTCAAATGCCTTGGTCCTTTCACTTTCCACCTTCCCCCTGTTCACTTTTTTTGCATGCCGAACCCCCTTTTTGCTTTTTCTTTGAAAATTTGCACAAAGAAGTTGAGGGTATTCATCACCAAAGCATCTTTGAGGATTTCATTATGTCTCACCATTGAAGAGGTATGTTTTTGGCCCTTACTTTAGTTATTTTGGAAGAATGCCATTGAATATAAGGTTGATCAGGGCCATGATCATGAGAATGTTTTATTATAAATGCTTGCTTGTTTTGATTGATTGTTCTTGTGGGCTATGGGTGAAGTCTAAGTAACCCTCAATCTCCTTTAAGTGAAGTGAACTTTTCCGATAATGGATGGGTGACGTTATTCTTAAGGGTAAGTCATTGCTTGGTTGAGTATATAACCATGGAACCCATATGATAGTGATAACCAATAGTTGAGCAAGCATAGATGTGTTATGGTGGGTTAGTGTGTGACTTTCATCCATGTTATTTGTGGAAAAATTGTTGAATTTTGATTGAATGGATGAAGGGCCATGCCAGTCACTATTGGAGATGGTCATTTTGACTGCCTAAGTGAACTCGACAGTTTGCTTAATTGTTACATGCACTGCCTTAATTGACTAATCTTCATGGGCGATTGTTGCAACTTCTGGCACTGAACCTTTTTTCATCACCGAGTCAATTCGACGTATCACTGAATGTGCATGATCATTGCCAAAAGTAGCAGTAGCCTAAAGTCTGAAAACTATAGAAAAGGCGACGGTCTTTTTGACCGCAGAATTAGTTCGGCGAATCAACGAGTATAATTTGTGGTCAAACTGTCCTGTCTACCTTGAATGTTTCTCTTATGATCAAATTTTGCACCTAATGGTTTATCAGCTACAACTCACACAATATTGGAGTATGTTTTGTAGGATCACCAAGCGAAAGCATGTTCTAATTAAGTCTACTGGACCATCACTTTTGCTAGCGGAGTCTAGCCTGAAGAGACATAAAAATGAATCCAGAACTAAGGCCATGCATGACTCTCCATCACAGTCTTCACATAGAACTCAAGACACTACAACTCCAAAATTCCTCAATAGGCTTAGGGATGAAGGGCATAACACAATTTTGGAGGAGAAATATTTATCAACAAAGGGAGTGATTCATCTATAGTCAGAAGTTTGTGAAGTCCTTAAATTCCATAATTTCCAGAACTTCACCGAACCTCAGGACCTATATGTGCCTAGTCTTGTGTGAGATTTCTAAAAGCTTATGGCCAAAGCCTTCCCAAGAGAAGAAGCAGGGTGCCAATTGTGTTAAAACCTTTAGATGTGGTGGTGGTTAGGGGGTGTGCAAGTTCCATGTGGTGAGGCTGAAATTAATGATATCCCAGGCTGCACATTCTGGAGTTGGGGCTACGTGAAAGACCTAATGCAGCTCCAAACTTTTGAGGATATCAAAGCATAGTACTTGTTAATTGGGATTCTAGATCCCTCGTGATTGAAGGAGGGGCAATTATTGAGAAGAAAGAGCGTAACATACCAACATGGTTCTGGTTTGATTCATTAGTAGCAATTCGACGCCTTCCAAGAATGAGTCGATACTTCACCATGCCAAAGCCATGTTGGTTTGTTGCATCATGGACCCAAAAGAGTTGAATCTTGGATCAATTATCACTATAGAAATCCTCACCAGGGCAAAATAGGAGCAAACCTCTCTACCACTTCCAAGACTCATCACTGCGTTGTGTAAAAGGGTCGGAGTTCCAAGGAACAAAAAGATTGATGCAGAGGTAACTCCATCAGGATCCATTGACACTTAGCGGATTGAGGCTGAGTTCTTGAGGGATGAAGAGGATTGGGTTAGGAAGAAGCCAGCTAACAAAACACTGGTTGTTTATGTTGAGGCCCTTGAGTTGGCGCTGCAGACCTAGGCACCAAGGCAGGTATAATTTCTTTTTCTCCTACTTTACACTCCTCTTCTACTCCTATTCCATCCATAGAGTGCAGAGGCCGTAGATGACCAACCCCTACTCACTAGGGCCACTATTCTTACATTTGGCCGGCTGGTCAAAGTAGCCGATCTTCGGACCACTAGGGTTGAGTCATCTGTGCCTAAGTTAGTTGAGGCAACAATAACCAAGGGTTTGAGGCCATATGTTGAGGCTGAGGCAAAACAACGTGAGTTGATAGAGGTCCACAAGTTGAGGATGGACATACTCGAATCAATGATTGATAACCGTAGGAAGGAGTTGGCCAGCTTGTAAGATAGAGTGGCAGAGATTGAAAAGGCAGTGCAGACACATCGACTTTGAAAGTGATCTTGATTTGTTGAAGAACGAGGTGGAATCCCTCCATTCCACTGATTTGAGTATGTTCTTTGATGGGCTCGAAGACCCACTTAAAATAGATGTGGCTGTGATCCTAAATGAGGAGTTGACTTTGAATGTTATGGGTGATGGCAGTAAAGAAAACCAAGAGGTGAGCACCTCAGAGACTGATGAAGAGATATTGGGAGCAGAGCTGAACCAAGAGGACCAGGAGGAGCTAGTTTGGTTGGAGAACGAGATCATGGACATTATGAAAGCAACATCTGTTTTGGACCAGTCTATGATTGGCACATCTGGTGTGAGTGAGATTGAGCCTGCGCGACCTCTGATTGATCTCGAGAGTACACCGATAGATGAGGGCATTGATGCCCCAATGACCACTTCTCCAGCACCACCACCATTAAAACAAGATTGATATGTGAAGGAGATTCTCATACTCACTTCTTTCTCTTATGCTTACTCTCTGTTGTCCCTTGCATATTGAGGGCAAGGTTTATTTTTTTAGGAGGGGGTGAGCTTGAGGAGTTCGCTATCTTTTGGATGATAAATACTTTTTGTTTTAGGATGAGGGGATGGTATTTTACTTTTATGTTGATGTGTTGATTGATGGATATTACAACAATTTTTAACTTTTTGGGTTGTAAATTTTTAATTTGGTTTGTAATAGAGTAGTGTTTATTTTTCTATTTTTACTTTTCTTTCCTTTTGAGTTGAATGGATGAATGATTGTAAATGATGTCCTTGAAATTTTGCGAACCCCATGCATATATGACAAGCCATTCGAATGTTAATATCGTGTCTCTAGTCCTTAGTAATTCGGGCATTGATGCTTTATATCCTTGATTCAGACGGTGCCATGGATGAGAACCATGTACTCACTAATTAGTCTTTTCTTGATAAATTAATACATGAATGGATTTGAGTAATCTTGAGTTTACTATGTGAGCAATTGAGCTTGGATATGCGATGATTGAAAAATTGCAAGTGTATTGCCATTGTTTAAATGAGAAGCCATTTTGCTAATGCGAGATTAGGAATTTTGTTGAAATGCTTGTTTTGCAACATCTAGAACTTGTCTGTTTTGTTTTGAGGAGTAACTTGGTTAATTCTGAACTAGGAGAGGACCTTAGGCCTCCTTTGGTTCCACTAAGTCCATTTGACCATAGTGACATCCCTTGACAATGAAATGAATCCTTCGTGAAGCCCTTATAAGACTTGATCCCTTCTTTGGCAATCTTGTAACCTTGACTCATGTTTGTGAAAGACAATTCCTTCTTATTTTGTACGGATCCCTCCTTAAGTTTAAAATATTGAGCAGTGGCCAAGGGCTAAGTTAGGAGTGTTAGTAGAAAGAAGGGGGTGTTACCCATGAAAGAGTTGGAAAAGAGGGACAAGAATGACGGAAAGATAGTGAGGAGTCCTAGAAATGAATGAAAGAAAAAGTGAAAAACAATGCTTGAAATGAGGACCCTCCAAAAATTGTGAAAAAGAGTGCAAAAGAAAGGAAAAAAAAGGAGACACTTAGGATGGTAAATCAAAAGAAAAAGAAATGTCAAAATGGAGATGAATAAAAAAGGGACTGAAAAGAACCTTTGAGCCTGAAAAAAACAGGTAGAGTTTAAGGAAGGATGATCCACTACTGACCATATGCTTTCTTACCCAACCTTTACCCTACATTACAGTCTTAGTAAAGTGCTTTGGATCCTAGTCAGAATAAGAAAAGTGATCTCCGATTGAGAATAAGGGAAAACCATTCGGTTGAAGCTTACATGCTATTTCTCATTTGGGAGACCGAGAGTTGAAGAGATCCTTTGAATGCAATGTCATAATCTTGGGTGTTCACTATCTTCTTTGGCGTAAGGGCAAATGGTGATGCTTTTAGTCAGTGCTTAGCAACTACATGAGCAATTGTGATCATAGCCATATTTTGATTACTCTTTAGTCATCTCTAGAGGCTTCAAAGTCACGTAAGTAGTTTTTGGAAGTTTGAGAAGGGATGAAAAAGGTGAAAATGTACGTGTTACCCCTTGTGGCCCTGCTTGCAAGCTCTGAAATTGGATAGATTGATGTTTGATTTCCTTGAGGGAAAGCAACGACTTAAGTTGGAGGTGGTTATAAGTCCATATTTCAGGCTCATTTTGGGGGCTAGCTTGCAAAGAAACATTACACTTAGAGTGCTATTGCTTCCAACTTCTAACAAATATGCATGTGCTATAATAAGAAATAGGATTAAAAGTGCACAAATGGACAATACTTGGTAAGATCTTGAAAAGGGAGTAAAAGTGCAAAAAGGCGGAGAAAAGCGATATCACAAACACACTTAGCGATCCGCCTAACACTGAGAAAGATCGCCTATCATTGCGGCAATAAAGGTTCCTGATCAAGTCAAGAAGGAGGTCCAATTTGATATCGTAAAAAATGTTTGGTGCACCGACAAATCGCAAGGGAGATGCCCTAAAGTTGGCACTTAAAGCCCCAAAATACTGACAAGAAGGCGATGCAATGGATACTTCAGCACATCATCGAATTGCATCAGCAGAATGAAAAGTCATCTCCTAATGTTGCAGAAGAGGAAGCCTTGTGAAGATGCAAAGAAAAGCGGTCAAGTGCACCTTCAGTGCATTGCCGGAGTGGTCGATGATGGTCAGCCTTGACAGCTGAATGGCATTTTGGCGAACAAACTTTCACATATTTGCATGGAGTATATAAGCAATTTTAGATAGGACATTGTACATATCAGTTCATGCCATATTAGAACAATACATCTTCTAGAGAGTAGTACATAGAACTTTCCTCTTAGAGTACAAAGGAAATTTATGATTTTGAAGCTCTTGGGAAGCAAATTGGAGTAGATTGGCTGGTAATAGTAAACTATTTTCTATTCAATCTTGTTCCCCATGACTACTTCTGCTATGTTTGGTATTAAATCTTTAGTTTCTAGCATGTGTGGCTAAAACCCCCATTTGGAGGTGTGTTATTGATATAGCTCTTTGATTTATCTATTGGGTCTTTGATATTTTGACTTATCTGTAGTTAATTTGAGTGAATTTATATCCATTCCTATGTTTAATCTATAATTTCAAGGTTGCAAACTTGGTGTTTACTCTAGACCTATAAATGTTGCTTTAGCTAAAATGATCAGTGTGAAATAGATATAATGGCTGGAAAGCTCTTGGGGTTTCAGTTGACGTCCACAACCATGGGTTATGGCCAAGGTATTAGGGGATTTGCTAAGACTTCTTAGGCCAAGCATGTCCTTAGTAGTTCACGTATGATTTCGTAGTTGATTCATACAAAACACTCGTGTATCATAGCTGAACATGGTTATAAGTAACCTAGCTTATTCACTCTATATCAACTCATTTAGTAAAATATTTAGACCCAGCTGGTAGGTCGATTCCCATATTTGCACATCCCCAACATCTTCCCTTAGTTGTTGTTTATGTTGTTAATTAGAATTTGTTTAGTTCAATCATTACTTTTGAATATTACAACCCCCCAAGATCCTACAATTACTTAGTCAAACAAGTCACTTCTACCTTGAACAAAGATTCCCTATGGGATCGACCCCAACCTCTCAGTTGGGTTATTATGCTGATGGCGACCATCCCTGCTTTCTTTGAGTAATCGAGTTGAGAGATATCACTAGATAATCAGGAATACAGTACATGTAAGCAAGTAATTAGGAATACAATATATGTCAACACAACCACAACAACAGAATCTCAACTTGTGGTTAGGAGTACAACAAACAATAAATCTCCCAAAATACAATATGTTTCCCAACACCAGACAACTCAAACAGGTACACAAGTATCCGAATATTCATAATATAAGTAATAAGTAATTAGGATCACAATAGATATAACAGAGGCTGCAGTATCATGAAGCCCAATAGGTCAAACCAACATTTAAACAGTAAACTATGTTCACACAAGTAGCACCAATACTCAACTTACCTAAGTGATGTTACATCTCGCCTTTATGGTTTTTATCAAATACATTTGCAACCCCAAACAATATTGTTATAGTGTCAAAACAATAATCATAGTCTCACACTAGCATGTAGACATTAATTCAGACATTCTCTACAATTCCCAGGCACTCAACGCATATATCAGCTCAGTTTAGGAGGAAGAAAAGCCTAGCCTCCCTGAAAGGTGTATCCACATGCTTCAAGTCCTTTCACACGATCTTTACCCTTCCCAAACTCCTCCGAACCCGTCTTAGCTGTCAAAATATAAATCACAACGTCAATACAACTATTTTGAAGGTAATACTCTAAGAAATTGGGAAAATATATTAATTGCGACTAAAATGGGGAAAAATGGGGCCCATGCCATAAATACTAAACCAAACCTCATAAAATGACTTATATGCTTCCCCGAGTGTATAGCCAAAAGTTGGGCCCAAAACGATGCCCAAAACAATTAGAAACAACCCCAAAGTCAAGTTACATTTCTTATTGGAAAATTAAATATTCAATAATGTCTTTGTTGAATTTCTCAAAAATACAATCAAACCAGAAAAATCCAACCATTCCATTTACACCAAAACTTTAGTAAATTCCGATAAGAAATGGCAAAGATATCTTAGTTCAAAGTTTTTGGCATTTAACGACGTTATTTATGGCAAGAAAAGTGAAATTTACCTAAAAAAACATGCCAAAATTGATTTTCGAGGTCCCCACGACATTTCTTACGAGATTCTACACAGTATAGCATTTGAATCACTAAAATTAGGTATAAATTGCCCAAGACATCAGTATATGTAATTCCCTTACATTACTTTTGCGAAATTTATCTTTTAAACTCTGCCACAGCCTCCATTGACCTTCACGAATGTGGAAGATGCTCCTTGAGCGTGGAGCTTGGGCTGCCTAACCCTCCACGGGCCTTGCCCCGTGAGTGCACAGGGTTGGCCTCTTGCACCTGTATCTGCCAACTTCATTGATTCCTTGAGGTATTTTTGGACCATTCGATGTACAATTTTCACAAACCAACTATGTAACCATCGTGATTTCAACATTTCGGATCCAATGATAGACTCGGAATTTCCAATAGAGCTTGTCATGATAAAATGAAGGTCCCACCTCTTTTCGGGTAATTTTAATTAAAGGAATGAGGAATAGAAATACTTTTAGAAGTCCCAATTACACAATGAAAGGTCATTCTAAACCAACCTCAACATTGTAGAGCCGACCACGCTATCAAAATTCCCATCCGAGCAGTTTCCCCAGATTATCACCAAAAGTCACTTTTTAGCTTATTTTTGAACTAAATTTACAAATTTCCAATTAAACTTAAGCCGTAAACCTCAAGTCTTAGGCCAACCATGCTCCTAGCCTAATTTTATTCTGAAACTGATGAAACTGTTAGAATTCCGCTCTGAGGCTGTTTACTAGGACCTTACTTGAAAATTCATTTTATAGGTATAACATCCTTATAACTAAAAAAAGCTTCATACCAAACGGTTCACCCAACAACCGAATTTCTAGTATCTGTAAGTCAATAATGGTCTGAGGTTGCTATGTAAATACTCAAACTAAGAAAATATTCGCAGAAACACAGAAATGTCGTAGTTACCCCTTGTGGATTCTTGTCTAGACTTAGAAAATTTTCATCCTCCAGGGTCCAACTATAACTCGTACTTATGATTCGTAAAATGGACTAGGTTCCATAAGAACCTCTGATAGATTGACTTCCAATGTTTAGAATTTCCATGTTTCTAGGTCCTCATCTATGAACCATATTTATGGGTCGGAATTAAAAGTGTGACTCGTAAGATCTATTCATAGTCTAAATTCAAAAAATTCCATAACCCTTTCAAGGTACTCACCCCATACCACGAGGCTTGTCTACGACCTATTGAACTAACCACGAGCCGTAGATTTGCTCACACTTGTCCAGATCAACGTTTCTACATTTTTCCATTTTCAAACCTTCCATTATATATGGTGTTGACAATATCTCCCTATGGGATCATTCGTCCTTGAATGAGATTAAAGCAAGCTTGAGTAGAGTAGAGGCATAACCAACAACCCAACATGAATGCAAAATGCAACTTAAAACATCAATTTCATAAAATCATCATACTCATGCATTAAATACCATATGAAAATAGTCTTATGATCATGCATGTATGTAATATGACAAGGAAAAATGGATATGTAATGATTCAAAGAAATAGTTTTTATTTTAGTTACTTAGGCTGGAATAGAAGAAAAGAGGTAAGGATATTTCTTTGTCATGTCCGCCTCCACTTTCCAAGTGGCACTCTCTACTTGTTGGTTCCTACATAACACCTTAAAGAGTGCAACTTCCTTATTCCTCAACCTCTTCACTTGCCGGTCCAAAATCTCAATCGGTACCTCTTCATAAATCAAAGTTTCCTGAATACTCACATCTTTCAATGGAAAAACAAAGCTTAGATCACCTATAAATTTTTTCTCAACTTTGACCCATGAAACACTAGATGAACCATAGAAAACTTGATTGGTAAATAAAGTTCATGAAACACTAGATAAACCATAGAAAACTCGATTGGTAAATCAAGTTCATGAAACACTAGATAAACCATAGAAAACTCGATTGGTAAATCAAGTCCATAAGCCACCTTCTCAATTAATTTCAAGATTTTGTAAGGCTCCACATATCCAAGACTCAATTTGCATTTTTTTTACCAAAATATATTACACCTTTCATACGTGAAACCTTTAAATAGACCTAATAGCCTTCATCAAGCTCAAGGTACTTTCTTCTAACATCGACATATGAATTTTGGCTATTTTGGGTAGCCTTTAACTTTTCCTTTATCACTCTCACTTTTTTCATAGCATCAAGTACTAAATTCAGTCCAATCATGGACACCTCCCCAACTTTAAACCACCCCACCAGTGACCTACATCGCTTACCATATAAAGCTTCAAATGGTGTCATATCAATACTCAGATAGAAACTATTGTTGTAAGAAAATTCAATAAGAAGTAGGTGATCATCCCAATGACCTTTGAAATATGGAAAACATTCCCTCGATATATCTTCCAATATTTAGATTGTTCTTATGGCTTGCCCCTCAATTTGAGCATGAAATGCAGTACTTAACTTCACCTTTGTACCAAGGTCTTTTTGGAATGAAATCTAAAAATGAGAAGTGAATTGAGTACCATGGTCCAATATAATAGACAATGAAACCCCATGCATTCTCACTAACTCTTGGATATAAACCATAGCATAATCCTCAAGACCATAAAAAGTGTTCACCAGTAAAAAGTGGGTTGATTTTGTCATTCTATCCATAACCACCCATGTTGAATCACAATGTTTCTAGGTCTTAGGCGAACCCGTAATTAAGTCCATATTCACCTTCTCCCATTTCCAAGTAGGAATCTCAATGTGTTGGGCTAAACCACCTAGTCTTTGGTGTTCCACCTTCACTTTTTCGCAATTTGCACACCTAGCTATAGAACTTTCTATGTCTTTCTTCATGCTATTCCACCAATACATCTATCTCAAATCTCTATACATTTTGGTGGATCCTGGATGAATAGAATACCGAGTATTATGACCTTCATCTAGTATCTTCTCTCTTAAGTCATCAACATTAGGAACAAACAATCGCCCTTGGTTACGAAGTACTCCATCTCCTCCTTGTGAGAAAACCTCTATATTCTTATCAACCATCAACTTCTTTAACTTAACCAAGGTAAGATCCATGTCTTGTTTTGCTTTAACCTCCACTATCAAAGATGATTCCATCCCACTTTGCACAGCTACACCACCATTTCTTAAACCACTTAGCCTCATTCCCAAATGAGCCAAATGGTGCACTTCTTTGACGAACTTGTTCTTTCCATCCTCAATCTGTGCAATACTATCCATAGATAATCTACTAAGTGTAGCGGCCACAACATTGTCTTTACTAAGGTGATACATCACACTCATGTCATAGTCTTTAAGAATCTCCAACCACCTCCATTGCCTTAGATTCAAATCCCTTTAGCTAAATCCATATTGAAAATTCTTGTGGTCAATGAATATATCAACATGCACCCTATAAGGATAATGTCACCAAATCTTTCATGCAAATACAACGATGGCCAATTCAAGGTCATGAGTCGACTAGTTCCTTTCATGCATTTTCAATTACTTTGAGGCATAGGCAATGACCTTTCTATGTTGCTTTAAAACACAACCCATTCTACATGTGAGGAATCATAATACACAACAAAGCCATTTGAACCTTTGAGCAATGACAGAATAGGGGCTAAAGTAAGATGATCCTTCAATGTTTGAAAGATTTTCTCACATTCGTCGAACTATTGAAATTTCACTTTCTTTTGAGTCGACTTTGTAAAAGGCAAGGCAATGGATGAAAAACCTTCAATAAATCTTCTATAGTATTCGGTCAAACCAAAAACGCTTAGAATATCGGAAGGAGACAATGGTCTATGTTAATTCTTCACCGCCTTCGTCTTGTTTGTGTCAACCCTAATACCATCACCCAAAACAATGTGGCCAAGAAAAGCCACCTATCTTGACCAAAAATTACACTTGCTAAACTTTGCAAGTTCAACAGGATCACATGGACACTCAGAGATCTTGTGCCCTATCTTCCCACAGCTAAAGCAAGCACTTAATCCTCTCAAATGCTCATTTCCATGATACCTCCTACACTTTGTACACTTCGGAAGAGTAGCACCATAAACTTGAGTCCTAGGGGTAGGCATCCTATCCCTATCAAACCTTTGAGGATCACTTTTCAATGAACCTTGGACACGTTCGAAACGGCCAACACCAAGCTTAGTATGTGAAAATCCACCATCAAATCGAGTCCTCTTGGACTCCCTCATCCTCATCTTTTGAAGCTTCTTACTCTCAATTTGTTCATCATGAGTCATGAGTCGACAAATATCCAACTCCTTAATTGCCATTGCACTCCATCTTTACCAAATCAGACACTCCCGAAACAAACTTGTTCATGCAGGCCCTAGAATTAGCCACTAAGAAAGGAGCGTACTTGGAAAACTTTATGAACTTAATGGCATACTTCCTTACACTCATACCACCTTGCTTAAGATTCATGAACTCCATCACTTTAACTTCTCTCGATTCAAGTGGGGGGAAGAAACGATCAAGAAACGTGGCCTTAAATATCTCCCATCTAATAGGACCTTCTTCATCATTCCTTTTAATCTTCCATTATGTGACCCAAACTTATGTAGCTCCCCTGAGTTGGTCGGCCGCCAAATCTGCCTTCTCCTTGGAAGATACCCATATAATCTCCACCACCTTTTAGATCTTATCAATAAACTCTAATGGGTCCTCACCCATCTTTGAACCATAAAACTCCGTAGGGTTCATTCTAAGAAAAACTCTCACTCTTGAAGCTAGAGTAGGAGTATTTGGAGAAGTAACAACCTGAGAAAACATAGTGATAGAGGCCCTAAACTCCTCATTAGACACATGATTGGCTAAGGGGTTTTAAGGAACTTGAGGAGACAGAGGAGGTTGATCCTCATCGGCATTGGCTCCTCTTGAAAATGGAGCCTGTCACAGAGGCATTCTATAAAAATGTCAAAGGAGAAGTTTTAAAGGAGAGAGACTTAAGTCACAACTTTAAGGCACCACATAGACCACAAAAGAAGTGAAAATTTCCTAAATGTCTCATACCATATTATTCATCGATGTGGTGCACTTCACACCTATGAATAAAACTCTACTAGATACAACATGTTGCACTCCCAAGGATACTTTCAAACCTTGTGCTCTAATACCAAAGTTTTCACGGCTCGAACCTAGGGCCTAGTCGTGACATGGTAAATGTGAAACCCAAAGGCGCACCATCCAACACTTTTGTTCATATCATAAGCATACATAAGATAAATAAGCAATCATAAGAGTAAGCAAGCAGAAATAAAATATTAAGCAAGCTACATATAGGAGTTAAGTCTACCTATCAAAGGGAATTACATCATCATAAGTCCATACATGCCTCTACATCATAGATCTTGGCAGAGTCTAGAACATGCCACTATTTTACCCTTAAGATAAAATGAAAACCATGAAAGTTTCAACATAACAACATAAAAATAACAACGCCAAGTCTAGTCCCTAAAGCATAGGAACTCACTATATCTTCTAGTATCAGATCTGACTCTTTCCATGAAAAGGATGAGTAGGTGTGTCGTCGTTCGTCCCTACGTAGTTAGATCATGTATGCAAAGAGTATGTGTTAGTGCGTGGAATGTACTATATAGGCATGACACACATAAAAGAAAACTATAACGTAACAGTAATATACATAATCATGTCAATATAATAAGGACAAGAGATGAATAATCAATTGTAATAACCCAAGTTAGTGGCCTAGTCATCACACACGAATGAGATACCTGAAAGCACCCAACCTAAGCCATCTGAAGCATCTTAAGTATTCATTGGTATTTAATGAAATCAATTTCTTGAAAACTAAGGGAAAGGGGCTATGGGCCAATTTAACAATGAAGCTGATGTCGGCCAAACTACACCTCCCAATGAAGGTATAAGCGGTAGTTGTCAAAATATAGAACCTAACAGTGGTTAGGGTCGATCCCACAGGGAATAAGGTCTAGACCTGGAGTAATTATGAGAAATTAGGTTGAATTAATCTACTTATCTCATACAATGGAGGGGGTTGTGAAATACAAGAAAAAATCTTAAACTAGAATACAATCGACAAGTGAAAGTGTTGTGAAATCAATGAGAGAAGTAACTAAGGAATTGTGTTCCCCATGAATTCCTAACTTAGCATATCCAAATAATCATAAGTTTTTCTAGTGTGTAGCATGCAGAATTGGTAAGTTATGTTTACCTAAGTGTGTAGCATGCAGAATTAGTAAGTTATGTTTACCTAACCCTTTGATCCAAGCGAGAGGCAAATTTTACCACGTGATTTGATCTATCCCCACAGTGTTGCATTACTAACCCTTACCTTTTGTTCTAATACAACCATCCCTTGATCCGATTAGGGTGATTAGACGAGAGCGATCACATCAAATCCTGTTGATTTTTCCTTATCCCATTTATTACCCCTTTGATCCACTAAGTATTCTAGCGTTGGCCACCGTTAAAAAGCATTCTAAGCGATGAGATAATTAATACACACATGCACACTTTCTAAGGATTATGGATTATCTAATTTCAATTTTGTTAGTTTTTCATGGTTCCCATGACATGTTGATTGTTGATGAAAGAATTATGTTATGGAATAGCATAATTAAACACTGGCAATAATGAATTGAAGAATAATAAATCTGAAATCTCCACAAGAAATCACAATGTAAAGTTCTAATATAATATTAAGAATAATCAAAAGTAAAGAGTTTCTAATGTTCTAACTGATCTCTGGTTTGTTCTCCTTAAAAAACCTAAACAAAACTTATTTATAATAAGTAAAAACCAAATCCAAAATGAAATAGGAACACTACAATCGATAACCTAGACAGACAAGGGTACGTGTTGTATATGGAATTATGGCTCGTACCTAGGCTTCCTATTCTTCACTAAATAATTTCTTCAACCTAGCTTCGTAATCTTCACTGAATAAATCTTTCTTCAATCTACGAAGTCCTCTTATAGGCCGTCTTCTGGCTTACAACCCATCAGGGGTTTCAAATGATAACTTTTCAGCAAATCATCGAAACACTAATCCTCCAGGAACGATCTTAATAACGACCCGTCATCAGACATATGACTCATAGGAGCCCTCATTTGATAATAGTTCAGCAATTAGCATATTTTCTGATCTTCAGCATACATACTCACATACAAGCTGTAAATGATTCTACGACTCATCTGATAACTCATAACTTCAATACCTAAAAATCAGCCTTTCACTGGATTTGACCTATGAACTCATCCTACAGCTTGTGGAATAAACCATGGGTTATAGAAGACCCCGTACATCCTCAAAAACAGATATCTGAATAACTTTTCCCAAAATCATCCCAATTCCTGAAATCTTCAGAAACAAACACAAAAACACATCAAACCTACTAACATTGCTTTGAGAAAACACAAAATTCCATGTTCTAAGAATCAAAAGTGTTGTATTTTAATAACAATCAACACCCTCAACTTAAAATTATTGCTTGTCCTTAAGCGTCAGACTCAATTTACATAAGCATTACAATGACACAGACCTCAATCTAATGACATACATCATCCCTCGATCAATCACATATACCCAATTGAACACATCAGTGCATATCAGATAGTTATCAAACAGACTAATACACGACATT
Source organism: Solanum rostratum (assembly GCA_029948455.1). Lineage (NCBI taxonomy): Eukaryota > Viridiplantae > Streptophyta > Magnoliopsida > Solanales > Solanaceae > Solanum > Solanum rostratum. The sequence continues at coordinate 34,339,252 of CM057048.1, read as the reverse complement.
GCAGCTATGACAAGCAAGGCAATCATGGATTAGTAACAATCACTATGACAATTAAGGCAATCACCGATTAGCATCAATCATAGGAATTGCCTAGAATCAACAATGTAACTTAAGTGCCCTTACAAAAAGAAGTCTCATATTTCACTCATGATGGTATGTTCAAACTTAATACTTCGGACTAACAAAGGCACTCACACTCACAATAGATATTCAAACACTATGTACAATACCATATGCTTTCCCATAGTTTGACTACTTGGACTAGGATCACTGTAGGACTATCTTGGCTTTTAACATAAGCTCGGGGGCTTTAGTATGATGTTTATTGAATATAGTGACTAATGTCCCTCCTTGACACTATGTTATTTTGCATTTTTGCCCTACCAACAGTGATACTTTCAACTCATTCTTCCCTTTTCCTATTTCAAACCTTTTTGAGTGCCTTATTCATGTTTTTCAGCACATTGCCTTTTATTTTTCACATTCTTTTTCTTTTTAGCTCACGATTGAGGCATCTATTTGTTTTTCTTGCACCCACTTCAAAACTTTTCCCTTTCTATTTGCATCACTAGATTCCTTCCCCACTTGATGTGATTTTCCTTACACCAACCACCCTCAACTTAGGCTTTTGGCCTGAGTTGAGGTGCACAATATCCACCTATGAACCAAGGTCCACTTTTGGTAGCCATTCCCAACTTAGGATTTTAGCCTTAGTCGAGGTGCATATATTTAACGAAGGACTAGGGCCGATTCCAAGATTACGCAATAAAAAACACTTGATTACTTAGGTGTCTAAAAAAAAAGGTACATGTAAAGCTCAAACATTAGGATCAAGGGATACATCAAGCATTTGGTTAATTATTTTAGGGTAAGTGAAGTAATATGAACAATGACCTAATATCCTTTCCTAAGCAACTAACCTACAGACTTAGTCAAAGTGTTCTAAATCAAAACATAGTATAAGAATCATACAATAAAGCTCACACACCCTTGATACTGATTACACTATCAGTACAAACTCTCAGATCATACTTTTCATCACAATTAAACCTCAACTTATCAGAACAAACACTGTCAATCACTAATTCCACATGGTTGTTATCAAAACTACCTACCAACAAATTAATCATAAAAAATTGGTGGACATCATTTTTCAGCAAAACTAACATATTTCACAGATTGTAGTATAATATGCTTTTAATACTACTTACACATCCTAAACATGTTAGTTCAACAGAAAATAAATGTCCTTAGGGAAATAGCACAGGCAAGAAAACCCCGTCAACTCAGAAATTGGGATGGATATAGGCCTGGTTACTTAGACTTCACCAAGGCCTATAACTACCCACACCCCATCAAAAAAGATTTGCATTGTCCTCAATGAAACAAAATAAACCAAAATATAGTATTGGGGTCATAATAAGGACATACTTGGGTGCCTAAGAGCTAGTCTTTATTTGCGTATCACCGCTCGTAGCTTGCTGGATGGTGTTCTCACTAGTGGCATGTTTAGAGGGTCCAACATCCCTCACCATCTCTTGTATGCATGCTTGCCTCACCATCTCCTCTGTAATCAAGTGGCAGCCTTTACATGCTTTCTCTCCAACCTCTCAACTTCTCATCTAGCAATATATGGATCATAATCCTCAAGGCGAGGCCTCTTCCCATAGGTATAGGGTGGTGACTCAGTGGTAAACAAATAAAAAACCGCCTTTGTAGTATCATCGAGCATAGGAAGCAAGGGTAGTGTTGTCAATGTTGTCCTCACCTCAGTACGGAGCTGCTGGATCTCTGTTCGGATAGCTGTAACATTTGTAGGCTGGGCTGAACTGAGGCTTCGCTTCACTCACCTGTCAAAAGCATCTACATGGCTATGTAACGATGCAAGTATCTTCTCAAGAGTGGTCGTGAAGTGTGTCTGTATGCACTCATCACGTAGTTGGATTTGCAGGGCCTAAATCTCATTCTTCTTTGGTTTAGGAGCCATAGTACCTGAAATCAACAAAATAAAAGTATACACGAGGCCTATGAATGCAAATAAGAAAAGCAAAAAGTGTACAAAATTATACACGGGAGGGACCTATGAAGGCGCACCTACGGGCCATAGTAACTTTGGTTACTAGAGATGCACTTACGAGACCGGTCATGGATCTTAGAACAGACTATTGGCCATAGACTGAGTAGTAAGTACATTTCCATACTTTTAATACTTCAGGTAAGGACCTATGAACCTGTAATGACCCGATATAGGGGCCTAGTCATTACACGGTAAATGAGACACTCGAAGGCACCTCATCCAAGACAACTAAGCATCTTAAGAATTCATAGGCATTAAACTGAAACTTTTACAAAAAACATGAGGGGAAGGGACTATGGGCCATTTTCATGCAATGAAGCAACATTAAAAAGCAATAAAAATAGATTACATCATTTTGTCCATAAGTATACCTAATACATAATGGACAGAATCGGCACGGTCGGTTTCCATCAAATAGAAATAAATAATCAACATAGAATATAAAAGCCTCAAAAGGACCATAAATATATCATCTAAGAACAGAGTGGAAAATGGATGGAGTCCTGAACTAAGGGCTTACCATAATAACAAGCTAGTCTTGAACGGAAACTACTAGCAACGAGCCAGTGGAGGAGTACTTGTTCCTATATGGTTAAATCATATAGGTGAAATATGTGTTAGTACATTTGAATGTACTAAGTATGTGAGATGCAATACACGAAAGTAATCGTAATGCCATCATAATTGAACATAACATATGGATATACATAAGATACATGAGTCATGAAAGAAGCTTAAACATGCACAAGGAATATGGCTCAAATCAATTTGAGACAACGCATAAGAAAACCCATAAAGTGAAAATATATCATAAAATCATAAAACTTGTGGTAATGGACCATAACAGACATTAAGACCACTTGAACTAATACATGGAATTCAATGTACTCCTTTCATTTGGAAAAGACCAATACACTCCTTCCATTGGGAAAAGGGAAATCTACTTACCAAGGTTAGATATCCAAAACTTAGTAACTTTGAAATTGCATCTTTAATAAATTTGGGCATACATAGATCCACTAGCCTAGCCTATAAGGCTCCTATGGTGGCACATAGTTAGGGGCATTGAGGTTTAGCTTCAAGGGATCATGCCTCAACTAACAGAATGAGTCCCAATCTCTAGTCCTCTCGATGCTAATCATCCCACGGAATCTTTGAAACATACTTTTAGAATCATAAGTAGCAATCATAGGAGTAGCTCGAACTTAAAAATCCTTCTTAAACATCTTTTTGGGAAATTAACATCAAACATATATCTTTGGTAAACGTAGCTTTGAAGCTCTTCATAAATGCCCTAATTATAATCTTAAACCATAGGAAACTTTCATTGAAAACAAGGTGGGCTTAGATTGAGCATGGAAATCACGTAAGTCTCAGGAAATTTCTTTTAAAAGGAATATCGAATCGCGTAACTTTGACCATATCGAAACTATCATGAAATCAACATCATATTTTGGATATGTTTATATTTACTTAGTAAAATATTAACTGAAATTCATGAGTATCACATAATAACATAAGGATCATGAAATCATCATAAGCATGCACTTTAAATTGAGGAACTTAAAGAAAAGGTAAAAATACATAATAGGGAACTTTATCAGTAAAAGGGTACCCATAAATCAACTCACATACTTGGAGAACTAAGGAGAAATGGAATCAAAGCCTTTGGAGAAGAAAGTTTGGAAACCCTAGCCTTGTTCTTGCCTAGTCTTGAGAGCCTCTTTTGCCTTAGAGAATTTGAGATTGAAGAATCATAGGAAGTAGGGCTTGAAGCTGAAATAGGTCCCTCTTCTTTCCCAAAATAACATAGTATAGGAATAGAATTGTGGGAAATGACAAAATTATCCCTTATTAAAAACTGTTAGAAGCTACATACGGACCCTTGATTACGGGCCATGGGTTGATTTACGAGCTGTGAATCCCCTGGTCTAATGAGACATCTGAAAATCCTGAAAGATGACTTTGCAAAACTGAAAACCACTAACTATAGTATGGGCCATGAAACTTCTTACAGACTGTGGTTGGACTCGTTGAATCCTTCCACACATAACCATTTTCCTCACTTCCTTGGTCCTATCCACGAAAGGTCTACATGAGTCGTAACCCATCCCACGGGCCGTCTGATAACTCATATGCTACCTTCATTAAAACTCCAAATTTCCTTCATGTCTAGTATCTCACTAATGAAACTATGTACGGGTCGTAAAATATTCTGTGGGTTGTATTTGGTCCGTGGGTTACCCCACACTTGGAAACTTTTCCCTTTCCTAAAATTCTATGTTTAAGAGTCAAACCTATGGGTCGTATGTCATCTTACGGGCCATAAGTGGTCCTGTAATCCAGACTTCAAGTCACTTTTTAGGATAATCTTTTTGTACTCAAGGCCCCTAAACTGGGTGTCGTTACATTATCTATCCCTTGGGAACATTCATCTCCAAATGTACTTAAAGGCAGGCTCTAAAGAGTAAATTAGTAGCTAGTAACCTAATATGCCTGCAAAAATACAAGTCAAGCATCATGCTAAAAGATTTCATATTTCATACTTAAAATATGTCTTAATATAGTTCATAAACATTAAAATAAATGCATACATCATGAGAAACTAAAATGCATAGAACTTGAGGTTTTGGAAGAATTTCTCAATACCATAGGCTTGAGCGATTTGTCATATTTGCTTCCGCTTCCCATATAGCACCCTCAACTTGTTGTTTTCTCCAAAGTACCTTAACGGATGCAACTTCCTTGATCCTTAGCTTTTTCACTTGTCGGTCTAGGATTTCAACACGTACCTCTTCATAACTCAAATCCTTTTCAATGTTCACATCATACAAAGGAACTATAGAACTTGGGTCACCTATGAATTCCATCAACGACAACATATGGAAGACCTATTGAATCAAGTGCAACTCGTTGGGTGGATCCAACTCATACACTACTTTCCCTACTCTTCTCACCACCTTGTAGGGTCCCACATATCTAGGACATAATCTCCCTCTTATCAAACCGGAGAACCCCTTTCATTAGAGACACTATCAAATAGACCCAATCAATTTGGAACTCAAGTTCCCTTCTTCTCACATCACAGTAGGACTTTTTTCAGCTTTGGGATATTTGCAATTTCTCTGTTATGCTTTAAATATTCTCCATAGAATTCATCACTAAGTCTGGTCCTATTGATGCCACCTCACTGACTTTGAACAAACGGATGGACAATCTACATCGTCTACCATACAATGCTTCGAATGGTGCCACCCCAATAGTTGCATGAAAGCTATTGTTATAGACAAACTAGATAAGTAGAAAATGTTCATCTCAACTCCCCTTGAATTCCAACACGCAAGCTCTCAACATATCCTCCAACGTCTGAATAGTCCTCTCGACTTACCCATTGATTTGAGGATGAAAAGTCGTACTTAACTTCACCCTAGTGCCAAGTCCTCTTTGAAAGAATTTCCAAAAGTGAGAAGCAAATGGAACTCTATGATCCGATACAATGGACAATGGAATTCCATGCAACCTCACTAAATCTCGTATATACAAGCAGGCATAGTCCTCAACACTAAATATAGTCTTGACCGTAGGAAATGAGCTGACTTCGTCATGTGATTGATTATCACCCATATGGAGTCAAAGTTCTTTTTGGTCTTTGACAACCCAACTATAAAATCCATGTTGACCTCTACTCACTTCCAAGTAGGGATTTCAATGTCTTGTGCTAGAAATTCCTACTTTTGGTGTTCAACTTTGACCTGTTGGCAATTGGCACATTCGGACACAAATTAAGCAGTGTATTTCTTCACTTCATTCCACCAATAAATCTCTCTCAAGTCTCTATACATCTTAGTAGTGCCAGGATGAATGAAATATGAAGAGTTATGGGCTTCTTGCATTATCAACTTCTTTAACTCACTATCACTAGGTACACACAACCTCCCTTGATATCAGAGTGCCCATCTCCCCCTTGTAAGAAGTCTTCTATCTTTCCATATTTTACCAAGGTTTTCAACTCAACCAAGGTGGGATGAAGATCTTGCTTAGCCTTAACTTTATCAATCAAAGAAGATGCAGACCCATGAAGAACCATTGCGCCACCACTTCCGAACTCACTTAATCTTACGTCCAGTCTTGAAAACCTATGAACATCTTTGGCCAAATCTTTGTCCATCATCTTCTATATTGGATACACTACCCATGAAAATTCTACAAAGGGTGTTAGCTACCAGATAGGCTTTTCTGGGGTGATACTTCATACTTATGTCATAATCTTTGAGTAGCTCAAACCACCTCCATTGCCTTAAGTTAAGATCTTTCTGGGTGAACATGCGCTGGAGATTCTTATGGTTAGTGGAAAAATCCTGAACTCCATCCAAGTGATGTTGCCAAATCTTTAAGGCAAACACTACCGCCGCGAGCTTAAGGTCATGAGGTGAATAATTCTTCTCTTACACTTTCAACTGCCTTGAAACATAGGCAATCACTTTACCATTTTGCATTAGCGTACAACCCAACCTGATCTTTGATGCACCATAATACACAAAAAGCCCACCATCCCCTTCTGGTAATGTCCATATGCGGGCTGAAGTCAACCGATCCTTTAAAGTCTGGAAGCTCATCTCATATTTATCTGTCCATACAAACTTAGCCTTCTTCTGAGTTAGCTTGGTGAGTGAAGACAAAATAGTGGAGAAGTCTTGCACCATCTATAATAACCGGCCAAACCAAACAAACTCCTTATGTCAGTAAGAGTCAATGGTCTTGGCTAGTTTCTCACCGCTTCTGTCTTCTTAGGATTAACTTTGATGCACTCTATAGATACTACATGCCCAAGAAAGACAACCTCCTCTAGCCAAATTTAACACTTGTAAAATTTTGCATAGAGATTATGTTCCCTCAGGGTTTGTAATACTATCCTCAAGTGCTCTTATGCTCTTGCTCACCTTAAGAATAGATGAGAATATTATTAATAAACACCACAATGAACATGTCGAGGTAAGGCTTGAACACCCTATTTATGAAGTCCATAAATATCGTAGTGCACTAGAGAGGCCAAATGAGATCACCACAAATTCAAAATGACCATACCTAGTTCAAAAAGTTGTCTTAGGAACGTCACTTTCTCTTAACCACAATTGATGGTATCCGGATCTCAAATCAAGTTTAGAGAAATGAGTAGCCGCTTGTAGCTAATCAAACAAATCATATATCCTTGGGAGAGGATAATTATTCTTGATGGTTACCTAATTAAGCTATCGGTAGTCAATGCACATGTGGTGCGACCCATCCTTCTTCCTTACAAATAACACTGTGGCACCTCATGGGGACCGACTGGGTCTAATAAAGCCCTTTTGCAATAAATCTTTAAGTTGATCCTTTCATCCCTTCAATTCTGTGAGAGCCATTCTATAAGGAGGGATTGATATAAGCTTAGTATCATGCAAGAGGCCTATGCCAAAATCTATCTCCCTTTTGGGAGGACCACCCAGTAACTCATCAGGAAGACATCAGGGAATTCACTTACAACGGGAATTAACTCAAGAGAAGGAACTTTGGGAGAGACGCCTTTGACTCTCACCAAGTGGTAGATGCACCCCTTTGAAATCATGTTGTGGGCCTTTACATAAGAAATGAATTGACCCCTACATGAAGAATTGCTACCCTCCCATTCAAGAACTGGCTCATTAGGGAATTAGAATTTGACCCTATGAGTTCTACAGTCAGTGGAGGCATAATAAGCATACAACCAATACATACCCAAAATCACATTGAAATCTACCATGGAAAGCTCGGCTAAGTCACATAGAATCACTTTATGCAAGATAGAAATGGGATAACCCCTATAGACTCTTCGAGTTATGATAGACTTACCCATGGGGTTACTCACCTCATAGGGCTCATGGAGGACTTTAGGACATGCATGAGACTTATATGCAAAGAATGGGGTTACAAAAGACAAATTTGGTCTTGGATGTAAAAGTGCATATGCATCATAATAAAATACTCTTATCATACTAGTAACTACATCCTGAGCCGCTTCGACCTCTTGGTGACCATGAAGAGCATAGAACTGATTGGTCCTTTGGGCGCCTTGAACTAGACCCCTTTGGCCTTGAGGCCTTATGCCTCCACTACTGCAATCCTTAGCATGGTGGTTGGGCTTCCATAAGTGAAGAAAGAATTTGACCGGCTAAGCACTCTTTTTTGTGAGGCATCCCACACTTAGAGCAATTGGGACTCTAGGGCTTGGGAGCCACCCCTTTGTCTTTCTGGGAAACATGAGTGTTGGTGGATCCTTGCCCATTTTTCTATTGGCCACCTTAGAATTTGTGGCTACTGCCCGGTTGGTGAGAGTAGTTCCCACCTTCAACTCGAGCCCTCTTGGATTCCCTTGTGTTTTATGAAGCTTCTCTTCCTCAATCTGCTCTGCATATGTCATCAGGCGAGAAATGTCCATCTCTTTGACCAACATGGTCATCTTGCACTCCTTGAAGATCAACTCAGAGACACCCAAAATAAATTTGCTAATGCGAGCTCTCGGATCCGCTACCGTGATTTCGCTCAACCCGACTACTCAAAGGAAGCAGGGGCAGTCGTTATAAACATAACAACCCAACTTAGAGGTTGGGGTCGAATCCCATAGGGAATCATGGTTTACAAATTGAAGTGGTGTATTTGACTAAGAAATCGTAGGATTTGGAGGATTCGCAATAATTAAAGTCAGGATTCAACTACACAATATCTAAATAACAAATGGATCAACAAATTAGGGAAGATTTTGGGGATGTGCGAATATGGGAATCGATCTATCAGCTGGGTAGATATTTTACTAATTGAGTTGATAATGAGTGAATAGGCTAGGTTACTTTTAACCCATGTTCAATTACGGCACACGAGTGTTTCATATGATTCAGTTACGATATCATATGCGGACCGCGAATGACATACTTGGCCTAATAAGTCTCAGCAAAACCCCTAGTACCTTAGCCATTGACTCCGTCATTTTGGACTTCAACTGAAACCCCATAAGGTTTTCAACCATTACATCCATTCCACACTCTAATTATTCTGGTTAAAGCAATAATAAGAGATCTAAAATAAACCCCAATTTCGCAACCTTGAAATTATAGATTAAATATAGGAATGGATGTAATTCACTCAAAATCAACACAAATAAGTCAAAATACCAAAGATCCAATAAATAAATCAAGAACCTACATCAATAGCACACCTTAAATATGGGGATTTTAGCCACACGTGCTAGAAATTAGAGATTTAATACCAAAAATAATACCTAAAGTCATGGGTAACAAGATTGAATGAAGAATAGTTGATTATCACTAGCCAATCTCCTCAAGTTTTGCTTCCCCAATGCTTGAACCCTATCAACCCTCTGTACTCTAAAGAAGAAATATTCTATGTACTACTCTCTCTATAAAACTAAGAAGAATTGTATGATATGTACCATGTCCTTTCTAATTCTCTTAAATAGTCCATGGAAAAGCGTGAGAGTTTATGCTACGAATTGTCATTAGATGGTCAAAGCCGACTATCGTCGAGCATTTTGATGATGCACGAAATATGCACTTGATCACTTTCCTTTACATCCTCTTAAGGCTTGTTGCTCTGCAACTTTGGGCGATGCTTCTTCACTCTACCAATAAAATTCAGTGATTCACTAAAGTTCCTATCTCATCGCCTTCTTGTCATGGTTTTGGGGCTTTGAGTACTACAAATTTAGGCAGTCTCTTGAGTCATTCTGCGGTGCACTGAATATGTTTGGTGACATTGATTTTGACCAATTTCATGATTTGGGCTTGAACCTTGGTTGTTGCAATGCTAAGCAGTCTCTCTGAATGTTAGGTGGATTGCCGAATATGTAGGTAATACCGCTTTTCTCTGCCTTTTGGACACTTTTGCTTGTCCATTTGTGTACTTTTAATTTCATTTCCTGACATAACACATGCATATTCGTTAAAGTTTTGAAATAATAGCACACTAAGGAAAATGTTTCTTTGCAAACTAGCCCCAAAATGAGTCCAAAATATGGACTCATCAACACCCCCAACTTGAGCCTTCGCTTGCCCTCAAGCAAATCAAACATCAATCATCCGATTTCAAAGTTTGCAAACAGGGCCACAGGGACCAACACATACATTTCCACCTTTTTCATCACCTCTCAAACTTCCACAAACCACTTACGTGATTTGAAGCCTCAAGAGATGACTAAGGAGTAACAAAAACATGGCTATGCTAACAATTGTTAATATAGTTGTTATTCACTGCCTAAAGGCATTGCCAGTTGCCATCACATCAAAAAAGATCCCGAACACACAAGATTATGGAATTATTTTCAAAGGATCTCTTAAACTCTCACTCTCCCAATTGAGAAATAGTATGCAGGCTTCATCTCGTACGTTTTCCCTTAATCTCAATCGAAGTTCACTTGACTTTCTTCGGACTAAGAACCCAAAGGACTTTATCAGGACTATAATGTAGGGTCAAGGTTGGGTAGAATAGCATATGGATAGTAGTGGCTCATGCCTCTTTAGACTCTACATATTCTTTTCATGTTCAAAGGTTTTTTAGGTCCTCTTCTTTTCTTCTCCTTTTTACATCTCTTTTGCTTTTGATCCATCATCTTAAGTATCTTCCCTTTTTGCACTCTTTTTCACAATTTTGGAGGGTCCTATTTTTCAAGCAACTCTTTTTTTGTTCAACGTTTTCAACATTTTCATTGTTTTCATTCATTTTTAGAACTCCTCACTTTTCGTTCTTTCTCTTTTGCCTTTCCTTGACTCTTTCATGGGAGACACCCTTTTCTTTCTACTAACACCCCCAACTTTGGACTTTGGCCATCATTTGGCTCATTTGAATCTCAAGGAGGGATCAGTAAGGAACAAGAATGAATTGTATTTCACAAATATGAGTCAAGGTTACATGGTTACCAAAGAGAGGATCAAGGGTTAAAGGGCTTCACTAGGGGCTGAATTCATTGTCAAGGATGTCAATATGGTCTAAATGGACTCAATGGAACTAAATAAGGCCTAAGGACCTTTCCTAATCCGAAATAAACCAAGTTACTCCTCAAAAAAAACCGAGAATGTTCGAGATGTTGCAAAACATGCCTTCTCAACAAAATTCCTAATTCCTCATTGGAAAAATAGAATTGCGTTCAAACAATAGAAGCACATTTGCAATTTTCAATCATCGCATATCCAAGCTCAATCGCTCATATATAACTCCAGATGCATCAAATCTATGCATGAACTGATTTATCAAGAAAAGGACTAATTGGTAAGTGAATACATACGCCTCGTCCATGGCATCATCCAAATCAAAGATATGGATCATCGATGATCAAATTGCTAAAGACATAAAGACACAATATTCACATTAAATGGCTTTTCATTTATGCACGTGGTTTGCCAAAATTCAAGGACATTATGTGCAATCATTAATCCATTCAACTTCATAAAAAAAAGAAAAGTACAAATAGCAAAACATATACTACTCTATTACAACCCAATTAAAATTTATTTACAACCCAAAAATTTAAAATTGCCTTAACATTCACCAAAAAAAAAAATAAACATGATTGTATCATCCAAATCATAGAAAAAATATAAAGTAATTATTATCCACAAAGATAGGGAAATCCACGTTCTCGCCCTTTCCTAAAAAAATATTCTCCTCAATGTGCAAGGGAATATATAAATCAAGCGTAAAAGTGAGAAATGAGTATGAGAATCCCCCTATTCTGAATTAATCCTACTATAGTGGTGGTGGAGCTCGAGAGGTGGTTATAGGGACATCAATGCCCTCATCTACCGGTGCACTCTCAGGATCAATCAAAGGCCTTACGGGCTCAGGCTCACATACACTGGATGTGCCTCTCATGGACTTGTCTAGAAGATATGTTGCTTTCACACTGTCCATGATCTGGCTTTCCAACCATGCAAACTCCTCACGGTCCTCTTGGCTGAGCTCCACGCTCTCGCTGCTTCTTCATAAGTCTTCAGGGTGCTTGCCTCCTTGGCTTATTCACTGCCTTCACCCAGAATATTCATATTCATTTCGTCATCAGGGACCACAGTCATATCCACTTTAAGTGAATCTTCTAGCCCGTAAAAAATAATGCTCAAATCTATGGATCAGAAGGTCGCCACCCCCTTCTTCGATGAAGAAAAATTAGCTTTTAAAGCCATCATTTCAGTACTTCAACCACCTATTTTCTCTACAGCTGCAACCCTATCCTTTAAGTTGGCCAACGCCTTCCCATGGTCATTAATCATCATCTCAAGCCTATCCATCCTCATTTTGTGTAATTCAACAACTCCTGCTACTTGGAATCGGCCTGGCTTCAAAGCTTTGGCTATGGCTGCCTCAGCTAGCTTAGGCATAGAAGACTCAACTCTAGTGGCGCGAAGATCGGCTACCTTGGCTAGTCATCCAAAGGCATAAATAGCAGCCTTAGTGAGCGGGGGTTGGTCATCTTTAACCTATGCTTCAACCTGTGCCTCACTGGTGAGAGAAGGAGTAGGAGATGAATATAAAGTAAGGGAAGAAGAAGTTAAACCTTCCTCGAGGTCCAGCTTTGCAGTGCCGGACTCGAGGGCCTCAATATCAACCACTGGCATTATGTCAGTCGACTTCTTCCTTGCCTTGTCTTTCTCATCCTTTAGAAATTCAGCTCAATTCTCTAAATGTTAGTAGATGTCGATGGAGCCACCTCCACGTTAGTCTTCTTATTTCTAGGCACTCCAAGGTACTTATGTAGGGCTATGATAAGGCTTGGGAATGGTGATAAGGTTTGATCCTATTTTTCCCTAGTGAGGATTTTTAGAGCGACGATTGACCCAAGATTCAACTCTTTCCTATCCATAATGCAACCAACTAGCGCAACTTTGGCATGTCAAAGTATCAACTCATTCTGAGAAGGCAACAAGTTGCTGCTAATGAATCCAAACCAAAACTGTGCTCATATGTTCATCTCCTTATTCTCAATGATTCCTCCCTCCTCTAACCACGAGTGAGCTGGAATTCCAATCAACAGGGCTAACCATGATTTGATATCCTCAAATGTCTTGAGCTACATTAAATCTTTTAGGTAGCTCTAGCTCTGAAATGTGCAACCTAGAACATCATTGATTTCGGCTTCACGGCATGGGACTTGCACACCCCTTACCTCTATAACTTCAGGAGGTTTGAATGTGGTCTTCACCTTGCTCTTGCCTTTAGGGATGGCTTTACCATAGGCTTCATAGAACTCCCGGACTAGGCTGGCACATACGGATCCCAAGGTTTTGTGAAAATCTGGAAGTTGTAGAATTTATGGACTTCCCAAACCTCTGGGTATCAATCAATTACTCTATTTGTTGACAACTATTTTTCTTCTAAAATTGTCATGTGTCCATCAGCTTTAAGCCTATTTAGATGTTTCAGAGCTATTGTTTCTTGAATTCTCTGTGAAGATTGTGATAAGGATTCATATATGGCCTTAGTCTAGGATTCATTTTGATGCTTCTTAGGACTAGATTCCACTGACAAAGGTAAAGGTCTAGTAGATTTTGTCAGAACATGCTTTCGCTTGGTCATCCTAAACAACATACTCAAAACATTGTGTGAGTATCAATCATAAAGAAATTAGGTTCAATCATTCATGCACAATATATTCATTTTGGGAGGTCTATTTAACTGCAAATCAAGTTCCGCGATTCACCAAAATGGTTTGGTGGTCAAAGAGATCACTGCTTTTTTGTACAATTTTCAGAATTTAGATTGCTGCTACTTTCGGTGATGATGGTGCAAATTTGGCGCTGTGCCAAATGGATTTGGCAGTAGAAAATCCCATTGCAGAAAGTTGTAGAGCTCAATAATAAACAATAGCCAGAAAAGGCCGTGTGTGTGACCCTTTCAAGCATTGTTGAGTCCCATTCGACGGTCAAAATGATTATCACCAAAGATGACTGCTAATACCAACCCCCGTGCATTCAAAATTTGATCACTTTCCATGAAAACATAGGGATAATCACACACTAACCCACATTCAATAACCAATACATGCTTATTCATTCATTCCTACATTCACACGATCAACATGGCTATAAAATCATTCAAGCGATGACTTTTCCTTAGGAATGAGGTCACCCAATCAATAGTAGGGAAAGTTCACTTTGCTCAAAAGGTTTTGGGGTTACTGAGACTTCACCCACAGCCCAAAAGAGAAATCAATACAACAAGCATGCATATTCATTCAAGTGGTTTCATGATGATGGTACCATCTCAGGTTAAAGCATTAAACAGAGCATCAAAGGTGAAATTGAGACAATACCAACTCACATTCAACATTTGGGAAACAAATCAATCACATTTAGCCCTAGTCCACAGAATACATACCGACAATTTCAAGCTATTCCAAATGAATCAAAAACCAAATCAAATCACACATACCTATCACAAAGGGTTTTAAAATCATCATAATATATCAACCACATGATCTATATAAACCTTTAGTCACAAAACATGATTATCAACTCACAAAAACCTTGATCACCTTCTTCACCGCAGAAGGGCTTCATAACCGCTAAAGAAATTAAAGCTAAACGCTAAAAAGTACCTCTTTGATGATGAATAGATCAATGAGAACCTTGGATTATCTTTTGTTAATGAATTTCCTTTCCTCTAATAGAGATTTTGCAAGTAAAAGACTGAAAGAAAGGTTTTGGCTTGTGAAGGAAGTGAAAAGGATAAATATGAAATGTGAAAAAGCCAAGAAATTAGAAAAGCCTTTGATAGGTTTGTCAAGTATGAGGAGCCAGCGACACCGACTCTCCCAGCCAAACAAGTATGGTAGTACGCTGATTGTGCTAAGACCATTATTTTTAGCAGAAATCAAACCTCAGCTTCATCACAAAGGTTGGTATTTTTGAGCATCGCTCAACTGGTTCGGCAATTCGCCAAATTGCCGTGAAGATCGCCAAATTTGATAGTAACTCAGGGGTCTTTGACTGACTCCAAAGGCGATCAAACACGCGAACGCTGTCTCACTTTGTCGATTCGCCGATCAGAGCCATCAAGTCACCCTTTTTTCCTGCACTTCAAATTCTTTCTTTTCAAACCTGCACAAATCAACTCCCATTATTTAAAATAAAAGTTTACCAAACTACCTTGAGTTGCCTCCTAAGTACTGTCGTAGTTAATGTCGTGGCACGATGTAGTCCTTCCATCCCTTTAAGACACCCATGAACGGTCGATCACTGATATCACTTGGTGTTTTTTCGCCTTTTTTAGAGTTTTTCAGATGTTGAATGCCACCTCCTCATCATTTACCCTGAACCTTAGGTCTCCTCTTTCTACATCCACAACTACCCTTCTGGTGGCTAAGAATGACCTTCCCAAGATAATCGACACATCAGTGTCCACCTCACAATCTAGGATCACAAAGTTAGTTGGAAGAATGAATTTTTCTACCTTTACCAACACATCATGAAGAATCCCATCGATCTTTTGATGGACCGATAAGCCATAAGCAAATGCATAGTGGTTGGTGAAAGGAGTTTCTTACCCCAATTCCTTGAATACGGATAAGGGCATAAGATTTATGCCTGCACCTAAATCACATAAAGCCTTATTGAGCTTGTAAGATCCAATGGTGCAAGGTATTATAAATGCACCAGGGTCCTATTTCTTTACAACTAGAGCTTTTGTCAATACAACACTGCGATTGTGAGACACCTCGATTGTCTCAGACTCAAGGGTCCGTGTCTTTGATATCAACCCTTTCATAACTTTGGCATATCCCGACATTTCAGTTACTTCCTCAACCAAGGGCAAATTTATGAATATAGAATTGAACATAGAAAGAAATTTTTGAAATTTGACACCCTCCTCTTTTTTCTTCAATCGTTGAGGGAATGGAGGATCAATCTTGACTTGAGATATTTTCAACCTCACAGCTAAACTTGAATTTTTGGGGAATGTTTTCTTGATGTTCACAACATCATCCCCAACCTTCTTTTGTTTATCACTCTTGGGATTACCAAGAGCATCATCACTGCAATCATTAGCTATACTCTCGTTAATTTCAACATTCACTGCACCTTCATCTTCTCCCACTTCATTCTAACCTTCTTCCACAACAAGTGAGGGCATAGCACTTTCCACTATTTTTCCACTACAAGTATTGATGGCTAAACATTAATGATCAATGCCCTTAGGATTAGCAACCATGTCACTAGGCAAACCACCTTTTGGTCGCTGATTGAGATGAGCCAATATGTTTCCAAGTGCTTGATGGAAGTTGAATGTGATGCTATTATTTGACTCAATTGTGAAAATTCAGGTTTCATCTACTTCAAACTTTGTCAGGGACTTCCACCTTATTCAAGATTCGTGTTAGCATATCTTCAGTCCAAAGATTCTCTGGATTAACCACAGGGTCAACAGCTTTCACCCTAACATAGGGTGGAACATACCTATCTCCAACCCCATAATCGTTTCTCCAACCCCCAACTTGAGGTTGGCCAGGCCATGGACGACCTCACCATCCAATGTTATTGTTCCAACTTTGATTCCCTGGTGGCCTTGGGAAAGCAAGACAAGAACCCACTATTTGATTGCACATATAATGTACCTTCTCATTGTAATGATCTTCAAATGGTGCACTATCAAACATCACATTGCAAGCAGCTCCCACAGTATTTACACTTTCATGAATTCCTCCCATAATATTTATAGTCAAAAGGTATAGCTGAGTTAGCATCTTAGCCATGTTTTCATCCCTCTCTTGATCTTTAGCGAGCTGTTCCTTGGATGGACCCCTGTGATTTGAAGGTACAAGGTCATCCTTCATGTACCATGCTCGCTTGATTTTTTTATGTCATCTAGGAGGTCATAAGCTTCAATGAACGTTTGTTTCATAAGTCCTCCTCTCACCAGCTGGTTAGCTACCCCTTTGTTAACTACATCGAGGCTTACATAGAAGTATTACAATAGCATATGGTCCAGAACTCCATGATTAGGGCATTGAAGTAAGAGTTTCTAAAATCGAATCCATGTCTCATGCAATGGCTCACCTTTAATCTGTTTAAAGTTTTCAATACTCCTTCTCAACTTTATCATCTTCGAGGAAGGGAAAAGTCTTTCGAGGAACACATTTTGCAGTTTCTCTCATGACATAATAGAATCACGAGGCAACTCAGCGAGCCACCTCACAGCCTCGCTAGTGATAGAGAATGTAAAAAACCTCAGTCTAATGGCTTCTTGGCTCACTCCTTTAAAATTGAATAGGAGACAGACATCAATAGAATTCCTAAGATGTTCATGAGGATCCTCGTGGCCAAGTCCTACAAACAATCCATTCAGTTGGAGGAGTTGCAACATAATTCTTGTCAGATGAAAATTAACTCCTCCGGCCAATGGGGTTAGTCGGATAGCATTTGTGCTTCCCACTTGGTCCTAGTTAACACCGTGCATATTATTAGCATCTCTAACATTCTCACCATGGACAATCCCGTCGTCCTCCATCTTAACACCTATTTTTCAATAGAAAACAATAAGAAAATAGTAAAAACAATTCTAACTCAAAGGATAAAGCTCAACAAACTCTTCCATCATGAATTCGCCATTTCCTCGGCAGTGGTGCTATTTTTGATATCGCTCAACCCAGCTACTTAAAGGAAGAAGGAGAGGTCAACATCATCATAATAACCCAACTTAGAGGTTGCAGTCAAATCCCACAGAGAATTGTGGTTCACAAATTAAAGTGGTTCATTGGACTAAGAAATTGTAGGATCTGGACAGTTTACAATAATTAAAGTCAGGATTCGACTACACAATATCTAAATAACAAATTGATCAACAAATTAGGGAAGATGTTGAGGATGTGCGAATATGGGAATCGATCTACTAGTTGGGTCTTAATATTTGACTAACTGAGTTGATAATGAGTGAATGGGCTCGGTTTCTTGTAATTCATGTTTAATTACGACACATAAACGTTTCATATAATTCAATTATGATATCATATCTGGACCATCGAGGACACGCTGGGTCTAAGAAGTCTCAGCAAAACCCTTAATACCTTGACCACTGAATTGATAGTTATGGACTTGAACAAAAACCTCGGAAGGTATTCAGCCATTACATCTATTCCACACTCTAATCATTCTGGTTAAAGTAATAATCAGAGATCTAAATTAAATCCCAAGGTTGCAACTTGAAATTATAGATTAAACATAGGAATGGGTGTAAATTCATTAAAATCAACATAAATAAGTCAAAATACCAAAGACTCAATAACTAAATCAAGAATCCATATCAATAGAATACCCCAAACATAGGGGGTTTTAGGCACACATGCAAGAAATTAGCAATTTAATACCCAAAATAGCAGCTGATGTCATGGGAAACAATATTGATTAGAGAATAGTTGATTATCATAAGCTAATCTCCTCAAGTTTTGCTTCCCCAATGCTTGAAAACCTTATCAACCCTTTGAACTCTAAAGAAGGAATGTTCTATGTACTACTTTCTCTCTAAAACTAAGAAGAATGGTATGATGTGTAGAATGTCCTTCCTAATTTGGTTAAATAGTCCGTGCAAAAGTATGAGAGTTTGAGTTGTGAATCGCCATTCGCCAATTAAGGTTGACCATCGCCATTTGTTGATTAAGGCCGACCATCGTTGAGCACTCTAATGATGCGCTGAATGTGCACTTGACCGCTTTCCTCTGCATCCTCTTAAGGCTTGTTCCTCTAAGACATTAGGCGATGGTTCTTCACTCTACTGATACAATTCAGCGCTTCACCAAAGTTCCTAGATCATCTCCTTTTTGTCATGGTTTTGGGGCTTTGAGTACTACAACTTTAGGCGGCCCCTTGAGCTATTCAGTGATGCGCTGAATATGTTTGGCAATATCAATTCTGACCACTTTCCTGATTTGGGCTTGAACCTTGGTTACTAGAATGCTTGGCGGTCACTCTGAATGTTTAGTGATTCGCCGAATATGTAGGAGATACCACTTTACTTCGCCTTTTGGACACTTTTGCTCCCTTTCCAAGATTTGTCAAGTATTGTCCATTTGTGCACTTTTAATTCCATTTCCTAACATAACACATGCATATTCGTTAGAGTTTTGAAATAATAGCACACTAAGGATAATACTTTGCAAACTAGCCCCAAAATGAGTCCGAAATATGGACTCATCTGACCGTGAATGGAGCATAGTTTGATAATTTGGTAAATTTGAGGGCATACTCCCTCACACTCATGCTCCCTTGCTTCACGTTGATGAAATCCTGGACCTTTGCCTCCCTAAGCTCGACGGGGAAGAACTGATCTAAAAATGCACAGTTGAATTACTTCCAACCAATAGGACATATCCTTTGACTCTCACATCGGCCCATTGCTTGAACCAACTCTTAGACACTCCTTTAAGTTGGCAGGCCAAAAACTCAGCTCTTTCTTCCGACGAAATACCCATCACTGCCACAACCTGATAAGCTTTCTTAATAAACTCACTAGGGTCCTCGTCCACCTTTGACCCATGAAATTTGGCAGGTTAATTCGCATAAAGGCCATGTACTCTTGTGGCCGGAGTAGGCACTTGAGGAGGAACGACCACCTCCAATTTCTCTTGGTTAGCTAGGGTTTGTGCCAGCAAAGTAAACATGGCTCTGAACTCCGCATGAGACACTCCATCGTCTTGTTGGAGTGGTGGGACTTCCTTCTTGGGAGTGCCTCACTGATGAAGATCTCTTCGGCGGCATGATCTAGAAACAAGCAAAAGCCCATCTTTAGTTAAAGGAAAACTTATTCTACTCTAGGGCATGACATGAATAAGAAAGAAGGGAAGACTTTCCTAAACCGTCTCATAGCTCTCACTCAAGATAGTGGCGCACTTCACAACCTTGAATGAGACTCTACTCTACGGGATATGCATGGACATTCGAGGAAAATTTTAAAACCTCGTGCTCTGATACCAAATTTGTAACGAACCAATTTAGGGGCCTAGTCGTCACACAGTGAATGAGACACCCAAAGACACCTCACCCAAGCCATCTAAGAATCTTAAACATTCATAGATGTTAAACTGAAACTTTTGCTGAAAACATGACCGGAAAGGACTATGGTCAATTTTTATATAATGAAGCAACATTAAAAAGAAATGAAAGTAGATAACATCATTTTGTCCATAAGCATACCACTAATACATAACGGATGGAACCGACACGGTCGGTTTCCATCAAATAGAAAGAAATCCATAAATAGTCAACATAGAATGTAATAGCCTCAAAAGGGCCATAAATACATCATCTAAAACAAAAATACAGAACAAAGTGGAAAATGAGTGGAGTCCCGAACTAAGGTCAACCACAATAAAAAGCTACTCTTGAGTGCCAACTACTAGCCATGAGCTAGTGGAGGAGTACCTATCCATATATGGTTAAATCATGCAGGTGAAATATGTGTTAATATATTTGAAAGTACTAAGTATGTGAGATGCAATACACAGATGAAATTATAATGCCATTATAATCAAACATAATAAATGGACATACGTAAGATAAATGAGTCATGAAATAGCTGAAACATGCACAAGGAATATGGCTCAGTTCAATATGAGACAATGCATAAGAAAACCCATAAAGTGAAAATATATCATAAGATCATAAAACTTATAGGTATGGACCATAACTGACAGTAAGACCATGTGAGCTACTATATGGAATCTAATGAACTTTTTCCATTGAGAAAAGGACAATGCACTCATTCCTTTGGAAAAATGGGAATCTACTTGCAAAGGTAGATATCCAAAACTTAGTAACTTTTTAATTGTGTCTTTCATAACTTTAGGCCTATGTGAATCTACTAGCCTAGCCTATAAGGCTCCTATGGTGGCACATAGTTAGGGATATTGAGATTTAGCTTCAAGGATCCTGCCTCAACTAATAGAATGAGACCCAACTCTCAGTGCTAAGTCATCTCGCAGAATCTTTGAAACATACTCTTAGAATAATAAGTAGCAATCATAGGAGTAGCTCGAACTTAAGAATCTTTCTTAAACATCTTTTAAGGAAATTAACATCAAACATATATCTTTGGTAAACTTAGCTTTGAAGATCTTCATAAATGCCCTAATCATAATCTTAAACCATACGAAAATTCCATTCGAATCAAGGCATGCTTAGCTTGAGCATGGAACAATCATAAATAACATAATTAGGAATTCTTTTTAAAAGGAACATCGAAATCGCCCAAACTTTACCATATCAAAACTATCATGGAATCAACATAAAATTTCAAATATGCATATATTCACTTAGCAAAATAGTCATTAAACTTTATGAGTATCATATAATAACATAAGAATCATGAAATATTCATAAGCATGCACTTTAAATAAGGAGCTTAAAGAAAAGGTAAAAAACATGATAGGGAACTTTATGGGTTAAAGCATACCCATAAATCAACTCACATACTTTTAAAACTAAGGAGAAACGGAATTGAAGCCTTTGGTGAAGAAAGCTTGGGAACCCTAGCCTTGTTCTTGCCTAGTCTTGAGAGCTTCGTTTGCCTTAGAGAATTTGAGAGTGAAGAATGATAGGAATTAGTTTGCCTTAGAGAATTTGAGAGTGAAGAATGATAGGAATTAGGGCTTGAAGGTTGAAATAGGTCCCTTTCTGTCCCCAAAATGGCATAGTATAGGAATAGAATCGTGAGAAATGACCAATTTTTCCCTTATTAAAAACTGTTGGAAATGACTTACGGAACCTTGATTATGGGTCATAGGTCAACTTACGAGTCGTAAGACCCTCATCTAATGATACATCTGAAAATCCTAAAAACCGACTTTGCTAAACTGAAAACCACGAACAACAATACAGGCTGTGAAACTTCTATGGGCCATGGTTAGACTCATAGAGCCTTTCCACACTTAACTATTTTTTCTCACTTCCTTTGCCCTATCCACAAAAAGTCTACACGAGCCATAACCTATTCCACGGACCATCTGATAACTCGTATAGTACCTTCCTGAAAACTCTAAATTCACTTCATGTCTGGGATCCCACTCACAAAACCATCTATGGGCCGTAAGATATTATATGGGCCATCACATGGCCCGTGGGCTACCCTATGCTTAGAAACTTTTCCCCTTCCTAAAGTTCTATATTTAAGAGACAAACCTGCAAGTCGTAAGTAGTCTCGTAAACCACACTCCAAGTCACTTTTCAAGCTAACTTCTCTATACTCAGGGTCCTAAACTAGGGGTCATTACAAAGCCACATGTACGGGTTGTAGTCTAAACTATGACCCGTAGGTGGGTTCGTCTGATGACATTCCAGAAAATCAAATTGTTCACTTCAGCTTTTAAGGTGCAACTATTGTCTGTAACTAGTCTACGAGCCATAGAAGACCTTCGTGCAGTAGAAAACAACCACTTGAGTTGTCTGAGATCACCATTGCGGTTCCATTAGTCAATGAACAACCAAGCATCACAACCAAATCCTAGTCAAGCTAATTAAAATAACTTTTCGAAGCACGATGACTAGGTTACAACAATAGGGTACATAAGATTAAACAATATCGAAGCAATGGAACAAAAACCAAGTGAACACGTTCAATATTTATTCTATGCATTCAATTACAATCCGAAACATAAGCACACATTACCACCGATTTATCCAAAACCCAAAAGCATGTGCAATTCACAACCCTATGTCTAAATCACCCATTCACTCAAATATATACAACCATCACAATAACCATCATTTAATCAATTAGTCAACATGTAATCATTCAATTTGTGCAATCACTATGTCGATTTTAACATAATAATTCAACATGACCTAGCCAACAAGTGTTTTCATAAGATCAGATAATAACACACATACCGACAATTGTATTACATGGATAACAAGATTTCATGCATTCCTTATCGATTTTTATGAAGATAAACAATTTACAATCAGTCGACAAGGTATTTCACGAGTTCAAATAATGAGTCTCACGAGCATGTACATGGTTCAAGCTCAATACAAGCAATCAAATAGTTCAACACATATGATACACTACATTTACAAGAAATACCAAATATTGGTCCAAGAAAATCATGAAATTATCATCAATAGTGTCTCAAACCAATGACATAATTTTATGGAAAAATATGAAATTTCAAGAAGAGACCATACCAGAATATTGGTCAAAAGTCGAGAACTAGAAAAATATTTCCAAAAGAGTGAAGCCTTAGGTGTGCTAGACTCGTAGACAGCTGATCGAAATGTGGTCAGAATTAGGCCAGAAAATATAGTGGTGAAGGTTGTTAGTGATCGGACTTGGGGAAGAAGAAAAAGGGTCTTGGGTATTTTGAAAATAAAGGGAAAGTGAGGGGTAATTGATTTTACCCCTCTTTTACTCGTTTGGTTAGGTCGAGTCAGGTTTAAGTAGGTATCTAACCCTACAAAATCCCAATTATGGGCCGTAAGAGGTTCTATGGCTCGTAAGATCTAGTTTCATGGTTTTAAAACTCTAGTTTTTAGGACTTGGCATTACGAATCCACCTAGGGGGTGTATATGGACATACGATCTGTAAGTTGGATCGTAAGTGCCCCCAACACTTTGCAAGTTCAGAATCTTACTTATGGTCCACGAACCCCATTCATGACTTGTATTTTTATCTACGAACCATAAAGTTAGCTCATGGACTATAATGCACAAATTAATTCTCACTAGAAATGGTTCTACGAGTCAGTTTACAAGTTGTAGTATAGACCACGACCCACAGAACCAGTCATAGAACCACTTTTCTCCCCTTTCTACCTTGGTTTGTTGCCTCAACCCTATTCCTACACATTTTCAATCAAACAAATTGTTACCCTATGATTTTCCTATTTGTATGTCCAATAATTACATCAAAAACAAAAAAATTAAAACTAACTATGAGCTGAAAAGAAAAACCAAAACAAATACATAAAAGTTACATAAAGTATCTTGGGTTGCCTCCCAAGTAGCACCTGAGCTAGTGTCGCGGCATGACTTATAGTTACTCAGACTTCACCAAGTGCTCATGCTTCAACCTTCATATCATCAGGTCTCTTTATAGATTGACAGATGTTGAAGAAAACTTCTTCGTTGTTCAATCTAAACTTGAGTTGGCCTAACTCGATGTCCACTAGAGCTCGTCCAGAGGCTAGGAAGGGCCTTCACAAGATGATTGGTGCTTTGAAGTCGACCTCATAATCCAGAATCATGAAGTCTACAGGGAATATGAACTTTCCCACTTTGATGAGAACATTGTATAATGTCCCCACAGGCTTCTTGACTGTCCTGTCAGCCATTAACAACTGCATGCTTGTTGGTGCAGGGTATCTTAAACCTAATTTCTTGAACACTGCAAGAGGCATTAAATTGATGCTAGCTCCTAAGTCACATAACACAATTTTGAAATTGAAATCTCCAATGGTGCAGGGCATGGTGAGTGCTCTAGGATCTTTTTTTTCTAGTAGTGCGGACATTGTTGCGATAGAACCACAATGCTAAAGCTCATGAGAGAGCTCTTGGCTTACCGTCCTCTTCTTCATCACTAGGTCATTCATGAACCTTGCACACCATTCTTTACAATACCTCAGTGAGGGGAATATTGGTAGTTAGCGTCTTTAACATGGAGATAAAGTGCTGAAACTTCCCTTCTTTCTCCTTTTTCTTGAGTCTATGTGGGAAAGGATATGGAGGCCTAGGTATGAGTTTCAATTTCTTTTGTGTAACTATCTCATCATTCACCCCATCCTTGGATTTTGCATCCCCATTCCCTGCATCTTTGCTCTCTATCATCTTCTCACAAACCTCATCATCATTTACCGGCATTAGTGGGTCAATAGTTTGCTACCACCCTGTGTCATCATTGCCATGCACCGCCCATCATTCTTCAAATTCTGCACAATTTTTCTTGGCAATGTACCTTCTGACAAATGTTCTACTGTGTAGACATCTGACCAAATTATTGCTTTAGTTGCTTGATAGCCACAGAATAAGACTTGATCTTCTAATTAATGCTTGAGATGTCAGATTTCATCCCCTTCAAGGTCTCATCATGTGTGTCAGCTTTCTTTAACAATCTATCAAACATCTCCTCAATCCTCAAACTACCAATCGCAGAATCACGATTGTGCGGTGGCACATACAAATTATTCCTATACCCATCTCTAGGTCCCCAATCACTATCTATGTCCAGTCCCCTATTTATTGTCATAATATCCACCACGAATATTCTCTATATAAGCATTTTCTCTGTTAATGTTTTGAGCTTGATGCTCTTAACCTTGTCTCCAATAGTCCTGATTGGACCCTTGGGCTTGGTCCCCTCATCTGATCAGTCACAATGCAAGTTTCCTCCTCATAATAGGGCATCTCATACATGGGTGCTCGTGGTGGCTGATGATTCCCTATATCTACTCATTCTTGACTCTTGCTTCATCAAAAACCCCACATTAGTAATGATTTGATCCAACTCTTGCATAATCTCTTTATTGATCTTGGCCAGCTCTGAATTGGTACTAACGAAGAAAGAGCTTTTAGTAGTCAACTTGTCTCTCTAGCCCCATGCACCGTTTGTGTTTGCCACCTTCTCTAGTCATTCAACTACCACTAGAAATGGAGAATCTAAGAATGTGCAACCTTTTATAGTAGTAGACACAACTTTGCAATTATCATCCAATACCCGATAGAAGATCTCCACTAATGAATCATCAACAATCTTATGGTCTGAAACACTTCTCAAGCACTTTGTAAATCTATCCTATGTAGTACTAATCGAATAACCTGGCAACTACTCGAATTTGTTGATCTAATCTTTCAACTTCAGCTTCTTTGACCGTGAAAATAACCTCTCTAAAAAGGCATTTTGAATTTTAGTCCAAATGGCAATAGAATTTTGTAGGAGTTCAGATAACTATACTGTCGCTTTGCCTACGAGAGATAATGGGAAGTCATGGAGCCCAATGGCATCCATGTATAGATTTTGGTTTCCCATCATACTCTTGCAGATGAAGACGACATTATGTGGATGGTTATGTGAATTCTCTCATGGTAAGCCCGCGAAGAACCCTCCATTCTCAACATATGTAATAACCTACTCGAAATATCAAATTTCGTGTCATCCAGTAAGGGAGGTAACACCATAGCTCTGATGACATTCATAGCCATAAGGTCAAGCTTGTATTTATTCCAGGTATTAGCAGCAACTTGAAGATTCTGTAGTGGTGGATTCACATCCTCAAGTGGTTGTGGATCGTCAATATTCAAATTCTCTGTAAGATTTGCAGGATTATTTGTAGCATTGTCCTGGGTCATTCTTCTTAATATTCTCTGGATCTCTACGGAAAAAAGAGTCAAGAGATTGCCTCGACTATGAGTACTGGGCATACACTGCACCTATATGCTGCAACAAAACAAAAACAACAGAAAACGTAAAAATAAGAAAAATAAGAATTAATTCACAAATCACCCTAATTAACCCAAATCTAAAAGACGTATTCCCTGACAACGATGCTAAAATTTTGATGTGACCCAAACTATACCTACCAATGAAGGTATAAGCGATCACTGTCAAAATATAGAACCTAACCGTGGTTAGAGTCGACCCCACAGGGAATATGGTCTAGACCTGTAGTAATTATGAGCAATTAGGTTGAATAAATTTACTTATATCCCGAATGGGCGGGGGGGGGGGGGGGGGGGGGGTTGTAAAATATGAGAGATAATCTTAATCTAGAATCTAATAGACAAGTGAAAGTACTGTGAAATCAATAAAAGAAGTAACTAGGGTATTGTGTTATCCATGAATTCCTAACTTAATATAGCCTGATAATCATAACTTTTTCTAGTGTGTAGCATGCAGAATTAGTAAGTTATGTTTACCTAACCTTTTGGTCCAGGCGAGAAGAAAATTTCACTATGTGATTTAATCTATCCACATAGTGTTGCATTACTAACCCTTACCTTTTGTTCCAGTACAACCATTCCTTGATCCGTTTAGGTTGATTAGACGAGAGGGATCACATTTTTCACGACCAAAGCATAGGGCCTAGATGTGACACCATGAATGGAAACCCGAGTGGGGTCCTAAACAAGCCTCATAAGCATGTAGGCACATCCTTGGTTTGCGGAAGCATAAAAAGCAACGAAGCATATAACACATAATATCTAATGGAAGCGGGACTTTAGACTCACACTATAGGGATAATGTAGGGAAGATATGTGCATGAATCACATAGCAAATAATTTCAAAGGGGCAGGTAAATATGACTCATGTTACAGGGTGATTAGGGGCTTCGGACTTCCATATAATCATCATCAACAAGCATTTAACATGAAAGGGGAAACATGGGACTAACGGATGCTCTTCATAGCACAAATGTATAAGGAGTCAAGCTCAATAATACATAACCAGCATAATATCCAATAAAACCTGTAGATTTTAAATAGGTCGGGGGCTAAGACATCTCCTGGGCTCACTCTCAAAAGATAGTATCCAAAAAATAACTGAGTCTAAACAAGGCATGAAAGTAAGGGGAATTTTTTCTCTGAACCTAGAGGACTCACCAAGCAAATCTCCAATCGAAATGTCTAGCCGCGTGTAGGAGGATGGTACAGTGCTCTAGTTCCGACATGGTTAGATCATGTAGGCAAAATGTATATAGGGTGAAAATGTAAGAAGGGACATAAGCCATATTAAACAATATGCATAACCGTAGTCAACAAACGTAAGTTCAATATGTGATGCATGTTCAACGCCATGGTCAAATCATATAAAAATGAATCATAAAATCACGTAGCATATTATACATAGATGGAAAGGGACCATAACTGACATATAAGATCAAGCGAGCTACTACTTGTAATCTTGATGTTCACGCCACATCAGACTTAGGAGTGGCCTACCTTGCTAGGTGATATGCTGCCAAAATACAACAATTTTGATGCTTAAAACTTACGATTTTGCATGTTCTCAATGCAACTTTTTGGTTGTTTTTATGTGTTTTTGTGTCTATGTTTGCAGGAATATAGGTTGGCTAATGATTTTGGGGAAAGTGAAAAAGTTGTTGTAGATTTGTTGTTATACGAGACACCTTACGGGCCGTAGACCATTCTATGAGCCGTAAGGTGGTTTCGTGAAGAATTCCAGTGAGGGGCCAACTTTCTGAAGTTACTTCTACGAACATGCAGATGAGCCATAAATTAATGTTCGAGTCTTAGAAGAAGTTTCGTGCCATGAGGGTCAAAGAATGAAGACTTTCTGAAGTTCATAATATAATATAAGAACAAATAACATAATGCGCATCATAATATCATTATAGTTTTCTTCATAGTCATATCATGCAAAAGTTCATAGAATCTTCATAAATACCCATAACTTGGAAAAATACTTGGAGGAGGAATGGTTGAGCTTCTGAGGGAAAAGTCCTCACAATCAAAACCCACATACCTTAATGATTCCAAGGACGAAAATCTGATTTTTGGTGTGAAGAATTCAAAACTCTAGCTTCCTTTCTTTCTTGAGTGTCTTGAGGGAGCTTGAGAGAGTCTTAAGACGTAGAGTATTTCGAGTTAGGAGGAATGAGGTGAATTAGGGTGAAAGGGCTGATAAGGGGTCCTTTGAGGGATAAAACGACGTACTATTAGTATAAAATGCTAAGAAATGACAAAACTACCCCTTCTTAAAAATTGGTCGGACAGGTCTACGAGACCCCGTTTACTGGTTGTAGATGGGTTTTCATCTGATGGCCCTTTTTCCAAACTTTAGAGACCTCTCTTTCTCCGGTCCTCCCTCTACAACATGATCTATAACTCATGGATCATCCTACGGGCCGTAGATGGTGTTTCGTTTGATAGACTCTCGAAGACCCATTCTTCGATTCTCATTCTACGACACAGTCTACGACTCATAGATTACTTTACAGGTCATCTGATGAGTCGTAGATTGAACTTTAGAAGATCCCAAATTTCACCAAGTCTGCCAGGTTCCACGAACCTACTTTACGGGCCGTATTTCATCTTACGGGTCGTAAACCCCTTCGTAAAATCTTACAATTTTAAATTTTTAAGGCTTACTTTCCCAAACCTTTCATTCTCCCCATAGGTGGGGTCTTACAATATCTCTCCCTTGGGAGCATTCGTCCCTAAATGTGCTAAGGCAAGCTCTAAGGAATGGATTTATGCACCATATACAAAATACCACACATGCAACATTTAAAATCTTTAAACCATGTTTCAAATAGTACTTACAATGCAAACCTCAAAATCACATAAACATGCATAAATGTCATGGAAATGGTATGCAAGGAAAGGGGATTCTAAGATAGGAAAAATCGTATTACCTCAAGCTTGATCCAAATGGAAGAGATAAGGATATCATTTCTTCATATCGGCTTTGGCTTTCCATGTGGCAGTTTCTACATGTTGGTTCCTCCAAAGGACTTTGACGGAGGATATCTCCTTATTTCACAAGATCTTAACTTGCCTATCCAATATTTCCACCGGGACCTCCTAAAAAGTCATGTTTTCTTCGACACTCACCATTTCTATAGGCATATTAGACTAAGGTCTCCAATACACTTTTTCAACATGGAGACATGAAAAATCAGATGGACCATATTCATTTCCATGGGTAATTCTAACTCATAGGCAACTTTACCAACACACCTCAATATCCGGTAATCCCCTATATACCTAGGGCTTAATTTTCCCTTCTCGTCGAAGAGAACCACACCCTTCATTGACGAAACCCTTAAATACATCCAATCATCAACTTTGAACTCAAGATCTCTCCTTCTAGTGTCGGCATAAGACTTTTGCCGACTTTGAGCTGCCTTCAGTCTCTCCCTTATCACCCTCACCTTCTCCAAAGTCTCCAAGACTAAAGTTGGACCCAACAAAGCCATTTCTCCCACTATGAACCAACCAACTGGGGATCTACAACACCTCCCATAAAGGGATTCAAAAGGAGCCATCCCAATGCTAGAGTAGCTATTGTTGTAAGCAAACTCGATGAGCGGGAGATGCTCATCCTAATTACCCTTAAACTCCAAGACGCAAGCCCTAAGCATATCCTTAAGAGTTTGAATAGTCCTCTTGGCTTGGCCATCCGTTTGTGGGTGAAAGCACCTGCTAAGCTTTACTTTAGTGCCAAGGTCCTTTTGAAAGGACCTCCAAAAATGTGATGTGAATTAAGCAATGCGGTCCAAAATAATAGCCAATGAAACCCCATGCACTCTCACCAACTCATGAATGTATAACTTGGCATAATCTTCAGCACTATAGGTTTCCTTAACTGGTAGAAAGTGAGCCGACTTTGTCATTCTATCAACAATAACCCAAATAGAATAAAAATGTCTTCTAGTATTTGGCAATCCAACTACAGAATCCATATGGATCTCTTCCCAGTTCCAAGTAGGAATCTCTATGTCTTGGGTCAAACCACTCGACCTTGACTTGTTTGCAATTATGGCAACCATCTACAAATTTGGCAATGTCTCTCTTTATACCACTCTCTTAATACATTTCCCTCAACTCTTTATACATTTGGTAGAATCGGGATGAATAGAGTAAGAGGAATTATGGGCTACTTTCAGAATGAACTCTCAAGTCATCAACATTAGGAAGACATAACCTACCTTGGTATCGAAGAATACCATCCCCCTTGGGATAGAGCCTCCACTTTGCCATCTCTCACCAATGAATTCAACTCAACCAAGGCAGTGTCAAGATCTTGCTTGGACTTGACCTCTTCGGACAAAGAAAATTTGGAACCATCAACAACTACCCCACCTCCATTTTCAACTTCATTCAACCTAACTCCCAACCTAGCCAACTGATGGACCTCTTTCACTAATTCCTTTTTGCTATCCTAAAGATGCGCCACACTATCCATGGATACCCAACTTAGGGCGTCAGCCACAACATTAGCCTTACTCGGATGTCATTTCATAATCCTTTAGCAACTCTAGCCACCTTGTTTGCCTCGGATGCAAGTCTCTTTGGGTGAACACATATTGGAGACTCTTATGGTCCGTAAATATGTCCACTTGTACCCCATACAAATAGTGACGCCATATTTTTAAGGCGAATACTACGGCCGCTAGTTCACGATCATGGGTGGGGTAATTACGCTCATGAACTTTTAGTTGCATAGAAGCATAGGGATGACTTTGCCATTTTGTATCAATACACACCCCAATCCAACTTTCAAAGCATCACAATACACAACGAATCTCTCTAACCCTTCCGATAGAGCCAAAATAAGAGCGGACATAAGCTTGTCCTTCAAGGTTTGGAAACTTCTTTCATATTCATCAGTCCATAAAAACTTTGCCTTTTTTTGGTCAATTTTGTCAAAGTAGAAGAAATTGAGGAGAAACCATTCACAAATCTTCGGTAGTAACCAGCCAACTCAAGAAGCTCCAAATATCCATCAGAGTCAAGGGTCTAGACCAATTTTTTATTACCCCCGCCTTTTTTGGATCTACCTTAATCCTATCACCCAACACCACGTGAACCAAGAATGCAACTTCTTTTAACCAAAACTCACATTTGTCGAACTTAGCAAAGAGCTTTGCTTCCCTCAATGTTTGCAACACTATTCTCGAATGATTTGCATGCTCCTCTTCATTCTGGGAATAGATCAATATGTCATCAATAGATACCACAAAAAACATATCATGGTAGGGTTTAAAGGCCCTATTCGTGAGATTCATAAATTGTCGAAGCATTAGTTAGGTTGAATGACATCACCACGAACTCAAAATGCCCATAGCTAGTCCTGAAAGCCATTTTAGGAATATCGTACTCCCTTACCCTCAATTGATGATACCCCGACCAAAGGTCAATTTTGAGAAATGAATATCCCCTTGAAATTGATCAAATAGTTCATTGATCCTTGGCAGTGAATACTTGTTCTTTATGGCGGCCTTGTTGAGTTGTCGATAGTCGATGCATATTCTAAGTGAACCATCCTTCTTTCACACAAACAACACAGTTGCACCCCAAGGTGGCTTGCTCGGCCTTATAAACCCCTTTTCCAACAAATCTTTTAATTGATCCTTTAATTCTTTCAACTCCGCTGGGGCCATTCAATAGAGAGGGATGAAAATGGTTGGATATCGGGGAGATGATCTATCCTAAAATCTATCTCCCTTGCAAGAGGGACACTAGGAAGTTCATGGGACCACGAAAATCATTGACAACTGGGACCGACTCAATAGGAGGGACCCTAGACTCGATATCCCTAACCTGTATAGGATGATAGATATAGCCTTTGAAATCAACTTTTTTGCCTTAAGATAAGAGAGGAATCTTCCCTTAATCACCAAATCATGACCTTCCCATTCACAGACGGGTTCATGGGGGATTTGAAATTTAACCTTACAAGTCCTATAATCAATAGTAGCATGACATGCATGTAACGAATACATCCCAAGAATGATGTCAAAATCTACCATATCAAGTTCAACGAAATCACAAGGAAAAACTCGATGCAATATAGACACGACACAACCCTTATAGACTTTTTTTAACAAGAATTGACTCACCGACGAGGGTGGACACCTCAAAGGGTTCACATAACAATTTGGGACACACATGGAGCTGGTTAGTAATAAATGGGGTTATGAAAGAAAGAGTAGCACCCGAGTCCAATAAAGCATAAACATCAAGATTGCAAATCTTTAACATACCGATAACAATATCGGGTGCCTCATTGACCCCTTGCCTCCCTTGAAGAGCATAGAACCGATTGTGTCGAGGAGCACCTCCTTGTTGACCAACTTGTGTCCTTTGATCACCATGAGCACCTTGTCCTTGGGCATCCCTACCCTTGTTTGGACAATCTGCAACATTGTGACCTAATTAGCCACACCCGAAGCAATAACCAATATCCCTATAGCATCTAAATCCATGGTTCTTGCCACATTTTCAACATCTAGGAGCAATTTGACCACCATTACCACCTTGAGCCTTTGGGTTGGGGACCTTATCATTTGAAAATTTTTGGCCTTGGGTAGTGGAGACCCTTGGCTATGAAATTTGTGGCCTTGTTGGAAATGACCACCTTTAGCACCTTGAAATCCGCCATCAAGTCGAACCCTCTTGGACTCCCCCATTTTTCTCCTTCTAAGTTTTACCCTTTCAAGTTGTTCGGCATAGGTCATAAGCCGCGATATATCATTCACCCAATGAGCATGGCGACTTGGCACTCTTTATTGATCAAGCCGGATATACTCGACACAAACTTGTGCATCTTTGCCCGAGGGTCGGCAACCAAATAAGGAGAAAACTTAGAGAGGTTGTTGAACTTAAGGGAATACTCTTTCACGGTCATAGAACCTTGCCTAAGATTTATGAACTCCTCAACTTTGCTTCCCTTATCTCGATTGGGAAGAAGCGATCAAGGAAAGCAACTCTGAATTCCTCCCATGGAATAGGTTCATCATCTGCCCTCTCCATCTTCTATTGATCATACCATATTTGAGCAAGGCCCAAGTGTTGATAGGCCACTAGTTTTGCTTTCTCCTCCAAACTTACTCCCATGATAGACAAAACTTTATACACTTCATCAATAAATTCTTGGGGGTCTTCCTCTAACTTTGAGCCATGGAATTTCGGGGGATTCATCCTTGTGAAATCCCTTACCCTTGAGGCCGGTGTGGGGGCATGAGGAGCTTGAGCCCCTTGATTGGTCACGGCCCTTGCCAAGAGGGTGACCACATTCCGGTATGCGGCATGTGTGGCCCTTTCTCTTTCTGCTTGAGAAACTTATGAGTCTGGTTCATGCTCGGGAGTAGGAGCTCTTTGCGCCATGTGTCTTGGTGGCATAATCTAAAAGAGCAAAAAGGCTGCTCATTAGAGGTAGAAAACTTTATGTTAAATCTAGAGCACAAAGTAGAGTATGAAGAAGTGAACCATTTCCTAAAATGCCTTATAGCCTCTCACTCATAGTTGAGTACGCTTCATAACCATGAGCAAGACTTTACTCAACGCGGTGTATTGGATTTTCGAGGACCATTTACAAACCTAATGCTCTGATACCAAGCTTGCCATGACCTAAGCCTGGGGCCTAGACGCGATACGGCAAATTGAAACTTGAGTATGGTCCCAAACAAGCCTTATAAGCATGTAAGCACATCCTTGGTTTACGGAATCATAGAAAGTAACAAAGCATATAACACATAATATCTGAGGGAAACGGGACTTTGGACTTCCAATATGGGGATAATGTAGGGAAGAGGATGTGCATGAATCACATAATAAATAATTTTAAAAGCGTGGGTAAATATGACTCACACTATAGGATGATTAGGGGCTTAAGATTTCCATCTCATCTTCATCAACATGCATTTAACACGAAAGGGGAAACATGGGACTAAGGAATGTTCTTCATATCACAGTAGTATAAGGAGTCAAACTCAATAATACATAACCATCACAATATCTAACAATACCTCTAGATTTTAAATAGGTCAGGGGCTAAGACATCTCTTGGGTTCACCCTCAAAAGATAGTATCCAAAAATAACTGAGTCTAAACAAGATATGAAAGTAGTGGAATTTTGTCTCTAAATTTGGAGGACTCACCAAGCAAATCTTTGATCGGAACATCTAGTCGCGTAAAGAAGGAGGATGGTATGGTGTTTTGGTTCCTACATGGTTAGATCATGCATGAAAAATGTATGCGTTAGTACTTGGAATGTACTAAGTATTTAGGGTGCAAATGCAAAAAGGGACATAAGCTATTAGACAATATGCATAACTGTAGTCAAGGAATGTAAGTTCAATATGTCATGCATGCTTAGTGACATGTCCAAATCATGGAAGAGTTAATAATCAAATCATGTAGCATATATACATAGATGGGAAGGGACCATAACTGATAAATAAGACTAAGCGAGCTACTATTTGGAATCTCGATGTTCACTCCACATCGGACTCAGGAGTGGCCCACCTTGTCGAGGTAGGTCAAATACTCACCTTACGGGAACACCACCCACTTTGATGCCTCACACTCACCTTACAAGAGCACCACCCATTTCGAAGAATGCCTCATAACTACCTTACGGGAACATCACCCACTTCAGTATTCACATCTTACTAACCTTTTGGGAACACCACCCATTTCGGTAGATGATTCACATGTGCCGTATGGCAACACCACCCATTTTAGTCAATCGTGTAACTTAAGCTATATGGATCCTTTAGCCTATTCTCAAACCTATGGTGACAACATAGTTATAGGATAATGGTTATTTATCAAGGTCCGCTCGGTACTAGGTTAGCATCCCTAGGAATACTGAAATTGTTCTTATTATATATGCAAAGCATTGTAGTATACTCGTAGTTCATAAAGTAGCTTATCAAAAAAAAGCTTCATCATATCAAAGTTAGGGCTTCATAACTTTTCATAACTTTCATACATTCTCATAATTCATAGCATACATTATAGCCCTTCAAAATTTATATCATTTGTAAATCACATATCTTTCCATAAAGCCTTTGTCAACATAAGAAGCTTGATTCATGATTTAGTAAAATATGGTGGGTATACATTCATGCTCAAACTATGCAAGAATAACACCTTTAGACATGAGGAGAGTAGCGAAGCAAAAATCCCTTTTTCAATTCATGCAAAATAACCCACCTTATCATAGCAAACATAGTTAGGGCATCATTAAAACCTCATATTAAATCACATATTTTTCGTAACTTGTCATTTTGTAATATAATACAAGAACAAATATCATAATGCTCATCATGCTATCATTATAATTTTCTTCATAGTCATATCATGCAAAAGTTCATAGAATCTTCATAAATACCCATAACTTGGAAAAAGACTTGCAGGAGGAATGGTTGATCTTTTGAGGAAAAGGTCCTCACAACCAAAACCCACATACCTTGATGATTCAATGGACAAAAATCTGATTTTGTTGTGAAGAATTCTAAACCCTAGCTTGCTTTCTTGCTTGAGTGCCTTGAAGGAGTTTGAAAGAGTTTCAAGACTTAGAGTATTTTGAGTCAAGAGGAATGAGGTGAATTAGGATTGGAAAGGGATGATAAGAGGTCCTTTGAGGGATAAAATGATGTAGTATAAGTATAAAATGCTAAGAAATGACAAAATCGTCCTTTCTTAAAAACTAGCCGGACAAGGTCTACGAGATTCAGTGTATGGGACGTAGACCATTCTACTGGTCATAGATGGGGTTTCGTCTGATGGCCCTTATTCCCGATTTCAGAGAGCCATTTTTCTCTAGTCCTCCCTTTACGACATGATCTACAACTCTTAGATCGTCCCACGGGCCATAGATGGTGTTTTGTCTGATAGACTCTCAGAGACCCCTTCTCTGATTCTTATTCTACGACATGGTCTATGACTCATAAAGGACTTTACGGGACATCTAATAAGTCATAGATTGAACTTCAGAAGATCCCAAATTTCATTAAGTCTGCCAAGTTCCACGAACCTACTTTACGGGTCGTATTTCATCTTACGGGTCGTAAACCCCTTCATAAAATCTTACAATTTCAAATTTTCAAGGCGTACTTTCTTGAACCTTACATTCTCCCCATAGGTGGGGTCTTACAACATCGAATCTTGTTGATTATCTCTTATTCCATTCATTACCCCCTTGATCTAGTAAGTAAGAATTAGGTGAGTTTTAACGTTGGCCACCATATAAAAGCATTCTAAGCGAAGAGATAATTAATACACACATGCACACTTTCCAAGGATTAGGGATTATTTGGTTTCTAATTTGTTAGTTCTCGATGGTTCCCACAAGCCTAGTTATGGATTTAGTTACACATGTTCATTGTAGATGAAAGAGTCATGTTATGGAATAAAATAATTAAACACTTATAATGATGAATTGAAGAACAATAAATCTGAAATTTCTACAAGAAATCACAATGTAATAGCTCTAGTATAATGACAAAAATAACCAAAAGTAAAGAGTTTCTCATGTTCTAACTTCTCTCTGGTTTGCTCTCCTTAAAAACCTAAAAATAACTATTTATAATAAGTAAAAACTAAATCCAAAAGGAAATAGGAAAACTGGAATCGGTAACTCAGATGGACAAGGTTATTGGTCATAGATGGAATCACGACCTGTACTTGGGCTTCGTAATTTGCACTGAACAAAATTCTTCTTCAACCTATAAGCTCAACGTACGGGCCATCTTCTGGCTTACGGCCCATAAGGGGTTTTGTCTGATAACTTTTCAGCAAATCTTCAAAATACTAATCCTCTAGACACAATCATATCCACAACCCATCATCAGACTTATGACTCATAGGAGCCCTCGTCAGATAATAGTTATGCACTTAGCATATTTTTTTATCTTCAACATACGAACTCACATACAGGCCGTGAATAACTCTACAGCTCGTCTAACCACTCGTAACTTCAACACCTAAAAATTAGCCTTTCAATGGATCTAACCTACGAACTCATCCTACTGCTCATGGAACAAACTATAGTCCTTAGAATACTCTGTACATCCTCAAACACTTGAAATCTGCAGATCTTTACCCAAAATCTTCCTGATTTCGCAAATCCTACAAAACAAACACAAAAACACATCAAACCTACTAACATCACTTTGAGAACACACAATATTCCAAGTTTTAAGCATCAAAAGTGTTGTATTTTAGTAGCACATCAGTAGCAACATTAAAAAGCAGTGGAATTAACTACAATCATTATGTTTATAAGCATACCATCTGCATTATCGATGGATGGGACCGGTAACGGTCGATATCCATCGAATAGAAAGAAAATCCAAAATAGTGCAACATAGAAAGTAAACGCCTCAGATGGCTATAATACATTGTCTCAAATTAAAACTAAGATACATGATAGAATGAAAAGTGGAGAAGTCCCAAACTAAGGGCTCGCCATAATAATAAAGCTAGTCTTGGACATTGAGTACTTGACATGAGCCGGTGGAGGAGAGCCTTCCCCTACATGATTAAATTATGCAGGCAAAATATACATTAGTATGTGGGAATATACTAGGTATGTGAGACGCAATGCATGTATGATATTGTAATTCCATCATTCCTAAATATAATATATGAGTATACATAAGGTGAAAGATACATAAAGTGAGCTCAAAAATTGCACAAGGAATATGGCTCAAAATGAATATAAAACAATGTATAAGAGAGCACATGTAATGCAAACATAACATAAGATCATAAAACTTATAGGAATAGACCATAACCGACAATAAACCATGTGAGCTACTATATGGAATCTACTGAACTCCTTCCATTGGGAAAAGTCCAATGCACTCCTTCCATTGGGAAAAGGGGAATCTACTTGCCAAGGTAGATATCCAAAACATAGTAACTTTGCAATTGCATCTTTCATAATATTTGGGCCCACATGGATCCACTAGTATAGCCTATAAGGGCTCCTATGGTGGGACATAGTTCGGGACATTGAGATTTAGCTTTAAGGGGTCATGCCTCAACTAACAGAATGACTCCCAATCTGAAGTCCTCTCGGTGTTAAGTCATCCCATGGAATCTTTAATACATATTTTAGAATCATAAGTAGCCATCAGTTCTCTACATCCTATGTTGTCATTATTTGTCTTATATTTGTTTTTCTCTATCGTATTTACATACTATCATTTTTTTTACTTTAACTTTTCTTTTTCATTTTTTCCATATCTAGTACCTTTTGCTTATTCGGATCGAATCTTTAAGATAAGGGTTTTCCAATAATAACCTCTCTATCTCTGTAAGGTAGGGGTAAGGTCTGCATACATTTTACCCTCTCAGACCCCACTTGTGGGATTCTACTAGGTATGTTGTTGTTTTAAGTAGTAATGATGAGTCCATATTTTGGACTCATTTTATAGTTAAATTACAAAGAAACATTTCCCTTCGTATGCTAATAATTTCAATTGCTAACAAATATGCATGTGCTATGATAGAAAATGGAGTTAAAAGTGTGCAAAAAGGAAAGACTTGGTGGAATCTCGAAAAGTGAGCAAAAGTGCGTAAAGGCAGTGAAAAGTGTTGTCGCTGACATCCTCAATGATCCGTCGAATGCTCATGAAGATCGCCTAAATATGCAGCAACCAAGGTTCCAGGTCAAGTCAGAAGTGTAGTCAGGATTAATGTCACAAAGCATACTCGATGATACACCGAAGAGCACAAGTGATCGCCTAAAGATGCAGCACCCAAATCCCTAAAACACTAATAGAAAGGTTATATGAAGAATATTTTGGCGCATCAACGAATCGGAAAGGCGGAGCAAAGATTCATAATCTAATGTTGTAGTATAAGAAGCTTCATAAAGATGCACATAAAAGCAGTCAAGGTGCACATTCGGTGCATCGCCAGAGTGCTCAGCGATGTCGGCCTTGAACGCCAAACGACATTTCACAACACAAACTTTCACACATTTGCATGGAGTATATAAGCAATTTTAGAAAGGACATATATCATTTATTCATTCCATATCAGAATAATTACACTATACTAGTAGTAAAAAGAACTTTCCTTTTAGAGTACAAGGGAAGATAGGGTTTTAAAGGTTTTGGGCACCAAATTAAAGAAGATTAGCTGGTGATAATAAACTGATTTGTACTCAATCTTTTTACCCATGAATTCTGCTACTATATATGGTATTCAATCTTCAATTTCTGACATCTGCGGCTAAAACCTCCATGTTGGGGGTGTGCTTTTCATGTGGGTCTTTAATTTACTCAATGGGTTTATGATATCTTGACTTCTCTGTAGTTGATTTGGGTGAATTTATATTCGTTCCTAAGTTTAATATATAATTTTCAAGGTTACGAATTTGGAGTTTTGTTTTAGATCTCTGATTGTTACCTTATCTGGGACTATTAGAGTGTGGAATGGATATAATGGTCGGAAAACTTATGGGATGTCAGTTGATATCCACATTCATGGACTCAATGTCCAAGGTAGTAGGTATTTTGCTTGACTTCTTAGGCCAAGCGTGTCCTCTGTGGTATGCGTATATATGTTAACTAATTCATACGAAACACCCATATGTTCACTCAACATCAACTCATGTGGTCAAGTATCTAGACCCATTTGATAGATTACTACCATATTTGCAGATCTCCAACATCTTCCATTGATAGTTGTTTGATTTAATACTTAGAACATCTTAGTGGAACTCTGTTTTGATTATTGCAACCCCTAGATCCTACAATTACTTGGTCGAATGAGTCATTTCTGCCTTGAACAATGATTCCCTATGCAATCGACTCCAACCTCTAAAGTTAGGTTATTATGCTAATGACGACCACTCCTCTGCCTTTGAGTAGTTGGATTGAGCAACTTCAAGCAATCAATAAGAGTAGCTCAAAACTTAGGAACCACCAAATAAGGATTGTCCCTTCATCTTGGGAGATCTATCTTAACATCTTTAGGGTAATGGTCATCATACTTATATCTTTGACAAACTTAACTTTAAAGCTCTTCATTAATGCCCTAATCATGGTCATAAATCGTATAAAGCTTTACTTGAAATTTAGCGGGCTAGGATTTTATCATGGAACAACCGTAAATCTAATAAGTAATAAGGGAATTACTCTTTTTAAGGAACACCAAAAACGCCTAACCTTAATCAACATAGAAACCCATCATGAGGTCATGATCAATAGTTCAAACATGCAAATATACTTAATAAAATAGTTGTAGGATATCATAAATAAAATTTAATAACATAAATATCATTAAATCATTATAAGCATGCATATTAACCGAAGGAACTTAAACAAGGTAAATACTTAATAAGTAACTTTGTGGGTGGAAGGATACCCATAAATAAACTCACATACATTAGGGAAACTAGAGAGAAACGAACTTGAAGCCTTTGGGAAAGAATATGGAAACTCTAGTTCTTGTCTTGCCTTGTTCTTGATAGCCTTTCTTACCTTATAAATTTAGGTAGTAAAGAATGAGGGATTGAATAAGGGAATTAGTGCTTAAAGGCTGATATAGGGTCCCTTTCCCGTCCCCAAAATGACATAGTTTAGGAATAGAAAGGATGATAATGACAAAGTTTCCTCTTATTAAAACTGCGGATTCAACCTACAAAACCCCGATTGTTGGTAGTAACTATCCACAGACCATATGACCTCTCATCTAATAATACATCTGAAATCCCTGAAAATTGACTTTGCTAGACCAAAGCTATGAAGCCTTGTTACAAGTTGTAAAAACTCTTATGATTCGTGGTTTGACTCGTGTAGTCCTTCCAATCTTAGCCATTTTCACCTTTTTCTTGGACTC
Source organism: Solanum rostratum (assembly GCA_029948455.1). Classification (NCBI taxonomy): domain Eukaryota; kingdom Viridiplantae; phylum Streptophyta; class Magnoliopsida; order Solanales; family Solanaceae; genus Solanum; species Solanum rostratum. The sequence goes on along the minus strand of CM057048.1, from coordinate 34,297,848 downwards.
ATTCCACGAAGAACTCTATGGACCGTATCTTGGTTTATGGGCCATCTGATAACATGTAGGTTACCTTTCAGCAAACTCTAAATTTCCTTCATCTTTGATAGTCTCACCCATGACCTTTAAGAACAGAACCTACGAGCTGTATGTCCACTTACAGGTTGTAAGTCACCTCGTAAAACCAAACTGCACGTCATTTTTAGGCCAACTTCACTTATTGGTTTCTCCAAAGCACTTTGACGAACTCAACTTTCCCTTTTTACTAAATCGAAGCAAACCCTTCGTCAAAGATACCTTAAAATAGATCACATTATAAACTTGGAACTGAAGTTCCCTTTCTCACATTGGAGCAGGACTTTTGTCGGCTTTGGATTGTTTGAAATTTCTTTATTATGCTTTTAATTTCTCCATAGCATTCATCGCCATGTTCAATCCTATTAATGCCACCTCACCGACTTTGAACCACCCGATAAGTGATTTACACTGTCTACCATACAATGCTTCAAATGGTGTCATCTAATACTTTCATGAAAGATATAGTTGTAGACAAGCTCGATAAGTGGCAAATGTTCATCCCAACTCCTTTTAAACTCCAACACAGAAGCTCTCAATATGTCTTCCAATGTCTGAATTATCTTTTCAGCTTGTATGTCGGTTTTGGGATAAAAGGTCGTACTCAATTTAACCCTAGTGCTAAGTCCTCTTTGAAAAGACTTCTAAAAGTGAGAACTAAATTGAACCCCATGATTTGATATGATGGACAATGGAATTCCATGCAACCTCACCAATTATCAGATATACGAGGGCATAGTCCACGGTGCTAAATGTAGTCTTGACTAGTAAGGAATGAGCCAACTTTTTCATGCTGTCAACTATCACTCATATAGAGTCAAAATGATTTTTCGCCTTTAACAACCCAACTACGAAGTCCATGTTGATCTCTTCCCACTTCCAAGTAGGAATATCAATATCTTATGCTAGGCCACCCGACTTTTGGCATTCAACTTTGTCCTGTTGGCAATTTGTATACTCGGCCACAAATTGAGAAATGTCATTCTTTATTCCATTCCACCAATAAATCTCCCTCAAATCACTATGCATCTTTGGTAGTGCTGGGATGAATAGTATATGAAGGGTTATAGGCCTCTTGCATGATCTACCTTTTTAGATCACTATCATAGGCACATGCAACATCCCTTGATATCAGAGTATACCATATCCTCCTTGTGAGAAGAATTCTATCTTTCTATACTTAACTAAGGTTTTCAACTCAACCAAGGCGGGATCATAGTCTTTCTTGGACTTAACCTCATCAATCAGAGAATATTCAAACCCATGAACAACCATTGCACCACCAATTCCAAACTCACTCAATTTCACCCTCAATCTAGCCAATCTGGCTAACTCCCTCTTTCCACAATCTTCAATACGAAACAAACTATCAAAGGAAATTCTACTAAGGTTGTCTACTACCATATTAGCTTTTCGGGGATGATACTTCACGCTCATATCATAATCCTTGAGTAGTTCTAACCACCTCTGTTGTCTCAAGTTGAGATCCTTTTGGGTGAACACATGTTGGAGACTTTTATGTTCAGTGAAAACATCCATATGAACTCCATACAAGTAGTGTCACCAAATCTGTAAGGCAAACTCTACCGCCGCAAGCTCAAGGTCATGAGTTGAGTAATTCTTCTCATGTACTTTCAACTTCCTTGAAGCACAAGGAATCACCTTACCATTTTGCATTAACACAACCCAATTCAATCCTTGGTGCGTCACAATACATGACGAACCCATCATTTCCTTCTTCTAATTTCAATATAGGGGCTGAAATCAACGCTTCTTTAAGGTTTATAAAATCCTCTCACATTAACACGTCCACATAAACTTAGCCTGCATTTGAGTTAGCTTAGTAAGTGGAGATGAAATCGTGAAGAAGTCTTGCATAGACCTCCTATAGTATCCAGCCAGACCCAAGAAACTCCTTATGTTAGTAAGAGTCAATGGCCTTGGCCAGTTTCTCACTGCTTCAGTATCCTTAGGATCAACTTTGATGCCCTCTCTAGATACCACATCCCAAGAAAGGCAACCTCATCTAGCCAAAACTCACATTTATCAAACTTTGCATAAAGCTTCTGTTCCCTCACCATTTATAATACCACCATCAAGTGTGCCATGTGCTCTTGCTCACCTCGGGAGTAGATAAGGATGTCATCAATAAATACCACAATGAACATGTCGAGGTAAGGCTTGAACACCCTATTCATGAGGTCCATAAATATCATCAGTGCATTAGTGAGGCCAAATGACATCACCACAAACTCTAAGTGGCCATACCTAGTTTAGAAGGTCTTCTTAGGGATGCCACTTTCTCTTGCCTTAATTAATTATAACTTGCTATCGAATTAACTTTGGAGAAATGAGTATCCCCTTGCAGTTGATCGAACAAATAATCTATCCTCAAAAGAGAGTACTTATTCTTGATGGTGACTTTATTGAGTTATCGATAGTCAATACACATGTAGAGTGACTCGTCCTTCTTCCTTACAAATAAAACTGGGGCACCCCATGGAGACCGACTAGGTCTAATGAAACCCTTCTCCAACAAATCCTTCAGTTGCTCTTTTAACTCCTTCAACTCTACAAGATCCATTTTATAATGAGGAATTGAGATAGGCTGAGTATCAGGTAAGAGGTATATACTGAAGTCTATCTCCCTTTCAGGAGGAATACCTCGTAACTCATCTAGAAAAATATCAAGGAACTCATTTACAACAGGGACCGACTCAAGAGAAGGGACTTTGGAAAAGACATTTTTGACCCTAACTTAATGGTAGATGCACCCCTTGGAAATAATTTTATGGGCCTTTATGAAAGAAATGAACCGACCTCTACATGAAGAGTTGTTATTCTTCCATTCAAGTATTGGCTCATTAGAGAATTGGAATTTGACCCTACATTTTTGCGGTCAATGGAAGCATAAGAAGAATGCAACCATCCCATTCTAAGAATCACATTGAAGTCTACCATGGAAAGCTCAACAAATTCGCATGGAATCACTTTATGCAAGAGAGAAATAGGAAAACTTTTATAGACTCTTCGGGCTATGATGGACCTAACTATGGGGTTGGTCACCTCATAGGGCTCGTGGAGGACTTCAGGATATGCGTGAAACATATAAGCAAGGAATGGGGTTACAAAAGATAAATTTTCTCTCGGATCTAAAAGTGTATATGCATTATATTCAAAAACTCTTAACATACTAGTGACCACGTTCGGAGCTTCTTCGACCTCTTGGTGACCATGAAGAGCATAGAATCGGTTGGTCCTTTATGTACCTTAGACTTGTAACCCTTTGGCCTTCCTGCCTTGTGCCTATAATCCTACAATCTTTAGCATGGTGTTCGGGATCCCCACAAGCGAAACAAGTGTTGGACCCGGCTAGACATTCTCCCTTATGAGGCCTCCCGCACTTAGGGCAATTTGGACTTCGGGGCTTGGAAGCCACCCCTTTCCTTCTGCAGAGTAGGAGTGTTGGTGGATCCTTGCCGACTTTGCTTTTGGAAACTTTAAAATTTTTACCACCGCCCTTTTGGTGAGAGTAACTCCCACCTTACACTCGAACCTCTTGGACTTCCTTGCCTTTCACGAAGCTTTTCCTCTTCAATCTGCTCCGTGTACGTCATCAAGCGGGAAATATCCATCTCCTTGACCAACATGTCCATCCTTTATTCCTTGGAGACAAACTCAGAGACACCAAAAATAAAATTTCTCATTCGATTCCTCGAATCCAAGACTATAAATGGAGCATAGTTGGACAATTTGGTGAATTTGAGGGCATACTCCCTCACACTCATGGTACTTTGCTTAAAGTTGATAAAATCTTGTACCTTCACCTCCCTAAACTCAATTGGGAAAGGCACATTTTAATTCCTCCCAATGGATAGGACCCGCTCCTTGGTCTCTCTTATCAGCCTATTGCTCTTACCAAATCTTGGCGACTCCTTTAGTTGGTAAGCCACAAATCGATTTTCTCTTTTGACGAGATACCCATCACCGCCATTACCTTGTAGGACTCTTCAATGAACTCAATAGGGTCCTCATCCATCTTTGACTCATGGAATTTTGACGAGTTCATCCACATATATCACGTACTCTAGCAGACGGAGTAGGAACTTAAGGAGGTACCGCTATCTCCTAGTTGGCCAGATTAGCAAACGCTTGGGCCAATAGGGTGAATGCGGCTCTAAAGTCCGCATGAGGCACTCCATCATCCTATTGGAGTGGAGGGACATGTTGCTCTAGAGCGCCTACCTCGTTTATGGGGAGCTCTTCATGGCGACATGATCTAGAAAAAAGGAAAAGCCCATCGTTAGTTAGCAGAAAACCTTATTCAACTATAAGGCACGACATAAATAAGAAAGAAGGGAAGACTTTCCTAAACCGTCTCATAGCCTTTCACTCAAGATAGTGGTGCACCTCACAACCTTGAATGAGACTCTACCCTAAGGGGTATGCATGGACATCCAAGAAACATTTTAGAACTTCGTGAGCTAATACCAAGTTTGTACCGACCCAACGTAGGGTCCTTGTCGTTATACGATGAATGAGATACCCGAAAGAACCCACCCAAACCATCTAAAGCATGTTAAGCGTTCATAGGTATTTATTGAAATCAATTTGTGGAAAACTAAGGGAAATGGGCTATGGGCCGATTGGACAATGAAACAACATTAAAAAAGCAGTGGAATTAAATACAATCATTTTTTCCATAAGCATATGAATTACATCATCGACAGATGGGGCAGGTAATAGTCAATCTCTATCAAATAGAAAGAAATTCAAAACAGTGTAACACAGAAAGTAAACGTGTAATGACCCGACCTAGGGGCCTAGTCATCACGAAGTGAATGAGACACCCGAAGGCACCAAACCAAAGCCATCTTGGGCATTCATAGACATGAACATAAAGAAATAAATTGGGGAACTGGAGGAAACAGGCTAAGGGGCCACAACTTAAAAATCATAATGAAATAAAAGAACTAGATACAATCATAGCATGTCCAATAATACCTCTAACATAAATGTAGCGGGGGCTAAGAAATGTTCAACTTCACCCTCAAATACAATCATAGCAGAAGAAATATACTACTAGAACTAAAATATCTTAATACACAAATCTAGAAAGAAAACTAGGATATTAACCCCGAACTAGAGGACTCACCACCTCTCTTATTGAACGACCCAAAGCTAGCCAAGTAGAGGATATTGAAAAGCGCTAGTTCCTAAATTATTAAATCATATAGGCATAGAAGTGTCTGTCAGTACTTTGAATGTAGTGGTATGAAGGTGCGCAATGTACGACCTGGTAACAATGATAGGATAATTCATGCTAAGTCTCATATTAACATCATATATTTACAAAGGCATTAGTAAGTCATAATCAATCCAATATCATTTAAACATACAATGGCAACTCTAGAAAGAACTTAGTGGGATGCATTGATGAACATAGTCGTGAATAAGGAAATCACATAGACTTGGGATATATATGAAATATAGTGATTCAAATCACATACCATAGAAGAAACATCTTTGAAGTATGAGGGGAACATATATACGAGTGATCCTTTAACACATTACTTTAGCCATGGAACATGAGATAATGCATATGTGAAAGAAAGAACTTGAAAGCATAACAAGACACATAGACTTATATTAGCGAGGAAACACATGTTGTTATGAACAATTAAAATATTAATATTATTAGGTGAATCATTCATCACTTTACATAAAAGACCATTTGATTAAGTAAAAAATATTAGTAATCATAATAGATACCACCTTACATACTTGAAGACATAATCATACACCTTTAGGAGAAATACCATTTGAATTTGTGAAACAATAAATCATAGGAGCTGTAAAACACCTTTAGACATAATATGAATACACCGCTATAAATTATCATAAGAGGACATCTTGAGGTCACAAGGAGAACTTGAATATATGTGAGAGCACCCTTTAATCGACATAAACCATGTGAGCTAAACCATGGAGTCCAGATGTTACCCCTATACTAGAGAAAGGGGGAGATCATTTGCCAAGGTGATCTCCTAATTTGCCTAGGTGGATACACTAAACCCTACTACTGAGCAACCTCTAATATCAGTTTGCCTTGAAATCAACCTCTACTCGTAGGCAACTAATAATTTCTATGGTGGCACGTAGTTATAAGAAAATGGGATTCTAATAACGATCTCGTGCCTTAGCTAATGGAGAGCTTTGGTATCCATCGCAAAGTCCACTCGGTGCTAAGTATGGCTCTTACGGATTAATCATACGCATAAATCATATCATGTGGAGAGGCATTCTACAAACCCATCCCATAAGCGTTTAGAATATTAATCATCATCATAAAGATAGCTCCTAAGTCTTGTCTATGCCTCTACTATCAGCTCATTAGCATAATCTTATGTATTCCTTTACTCTTGGCTCATCTTCTCATATCCCTTTACTAAGACGTTATCATAGTGTCATGATCATAGCTAGGTGGGGACTCACATTTCTTTCATTGATTCATTCTTGACTCTAATGAGTCTAGTCTCAAATAACATATAGACAATAGTGTAGTCATGACATGCAAAAGCTTGTACACTATAACATCATAAGAGGACCTTTCAATCAATAGCTTTCATGTAACTTCAATGACTTTCATAGCATACTTGAAAAACCTCATCATTCATAATGTTTGTGACATATAAAATGGGATTCATGAACATAGATAAAGTTTTGTAGTATTCTGATGAAGCCATAACATAAATGATTGCTCTTAACGTTTAGGACCTTCACATTCTTATATAGCATGGACTGGGACTTCCTTTTTTCATAAAACATATGCTTCATATAGGTTAGGTCCAAAACATAGGATTTGTGTGCTTAATGACTTAAAAACATGAAATTCATATATATCATGCATACATAAGATAGGATATAATCATTTAGAATCATTCAAATCAACCCAACATGATCCTTGTAAAACCCTAACTAGAATAATTACGAATTTCAACTCAATATTCATCATAGGCCATAACATGATACTAATATACTTCATATAACTAAGAATGCATCATAAATTACATGATTAAATCAACTTTTTGAAACTTCATAACTTACATAAACCTTGAACCCAAAATAAAATAAGGAACTTGAGCTTTGTTAAGGGAAGGGGCTCCACAAATCAAACCCACATACCTTAGCCAAAGATCTACGAAAGAATTGCGAACTTTGGTAGAGAAATCCTAAAACCCTAGCTTTGCCTTCAATGGAGAACCTTGAAAGACTTGGGAGAGTTTAGAACTTAGGTTTTGAGAGAATGGTTTAGGAATGGGGGTAAATTGGGGAGTATAAAACTTATATAGGGTGTAATAGAGGCCAAAACGACTTAGCATTGAGTTTAGAATGGGAGGAAACTAAGAAAACACCTTTCATAAAAATTTGCGGGATCAATCCACAAAGGCCTGTTTACGGGCCATAGGTCGGACCACGGATCATAAGTACTCTCCTTCTAGTAACTTTTTGGAAATCCCTAAAATGGATTTCGCTAGACTCAAAATTACGAAACTATCTCCATAGGCCATTGTCTGATCTACGGCTCGTGGTTGGACTCGTAGATTCCTCCCATACTTAACCATTTTTCCCCTTTTTCTTGGACCAATTCCATGAAGGGACTCTACAAGTTGTTCTATGTTTTACAGGTCATGCTGGTAACTCATGGATAACCTTCTAGCAACTCCAAAATTCATTCAAGCCAAGGCCCTCATCGACGAGCCTTCCTAAGGTTCGTTATTATTTTTACGGGTTGTGACTCATCCTTATACAAAAACTCCAAGTCATTTTTCAGGACAACTTTTATGCACTCTTAGGCTCCTAAACTAGGGGTATTACAATATCCCCTTCTCCCCTTAGGAACATTCATTCCTGGATGTTAATCAAGCTAGCATGATAAGAGTGAAATGAATGTACATACATAGAAACCCATCATGAATTCAAGTGTACAAGTCCAACATCACTTTCATGCAAGGTTTTATAATTAATGACATCAAACATCATTTTAAATGCATATATAACATGTTTTCATATTTTGCACATAAGATTCTAATTAAGAACCAACTTCATGAATATGCATGTATAATGAACAACAAGTCAAGGCTAAAATAAAGGTGCATGGGGATGAACATTAAGACTATCATTCTGCCAATGCCCTATTACACTCACTTGCACCCAAACATTAACTATAGCATCACCATTATCATTTTCAAAGTGACATATATATACTGGGCAAAGCATTACAAGATCTTTCTCTTCCCTTCCTAGCGGCCACCAGACAATCCCTCCTATTATATCCCAACTCACCACACTCAAAGAAACCTTCTTATCTCATTAAACACTCCCCTAAATGCATCCTACCACACTTGTCACAAATAGGATAGAGGTTTTTCTCCCTCTTACTCCTAGGCTCCAAAGTCTTAGCAGATGATGATCCACCCTCATCAAAATGGGACCTCTTCGACTATCTTGCCCTCTTTCTTGTCTTTTCATCCTCAATTTGTTCTATATAAGTCATAAGCCTTAAAATATCCATTTCTTTTACTAGCACAGTGGTTCGGCACTCTTGGACAAGCAAGTCAGATAAACTCGACATGAATTTACTCATTCTAGCACGGGGGTCAGCAATCAACAATGGGGCATATTTGGATAGTTGGGTGAAGTTGAGAGAATACTCCCTCACACTCATATTCCCTTGCTTAAGGTTGATAAATTCTTGTATCTTAGCATCCCTCAACTCCAAGGGGAAGAAGTGAGCCTGGAATGTATCTTTGAACTCTCCCCAAGATATAGAGCCACAATCTCCATTCCTCTCACTTTTCTATTGAGTGTACCATACTTTAGCCACCCTTTTTAATTGGAAGGTTGCTAACTCTGCTCTGAAGTCACTCCCATAACTACTAATACCTTGTCCACTTCATGTACAAACTCTTCAGCATCCTCCTCCACTTTTGATCCATAGAACTTGGGAGGGTTCATCCTAGCACAGTCCCTTACACTCGAAGCCAAAGTGGGAGCATTTGGAACATAGGCTCCTTGGTTGGCTTGGTTTGTCACAATTTTTGGCAACATAGTGAGAGCGGCTTGAAATTCTACATGAGTTACTCTTTCGTCTTGTGGGGCATAAGGCATTCTTCTTGGAGGCATTATCTATAAAAGCGCAACGAATGGTTTGTTAGATAAAGGAAACCTTAGGACAACTCTAAAGCATGACATAGATCAAGAAAAAAGTGAGACAATTCCTAAATGCCTATTTATAGATGTGGTGTGCTTCACATCCATGAATAAGACTCTATTCGATACGGTATGTTGGACTCTGAGGAACATTTCAAAACCTCATGCACTGATACCAAGTTTGTAATGACCTAACCTAGGGGCCTAGTCATCACACAGCGGATGAGACACTCAAAGGCATCTCACCTAAGCTACCATAAGCATCTTGGGCATTTATAGGCATGAACATGAAGAAATAAAATAGGGAAATAGGGGAAATAGGGCTAAGAGGCCACACAACTTAAAAATCATAATGAAATCAAAGAACTGGATACAATCATAGCGTGTGTCCAATAATACCTCTAATATAAACGTAGCGGGGCCTAAGAGATGCTCAAGCTCACCTTCAAATGCAATCGCAACAAAAGAAATATCAACTGGAACTAAAATGCCTTAATGCATTAATCTAGAAAGAAAACTAGGATATTGTCCGCGATCAAGAGGAATCTCCAACTCTCGTCTTCAATGATCAAGTTAGCCACGTAGAGGATATCGTGGAGCGTTGGTTCCTACATAGCTAAATCATATAGAAGTATAAGTATGCATCAGTACTTTGAATGTATTAGTATAAAGGTACCCAATGCATGATATGATAACAATGATAAGATAATTCATGCTAAGTCTTATGTTAAAATCATATATTTCCAAAGGCATTAGTAAGTCATAATCAAGTCAATATCATTTAAACATACAAAGGCAACTCTAGAAATAACTTAGTGGGATGCACCGATGAACATAGTCATGAATAAGGAAATCGTATAGATTTGGGACATACATGAAATATAGGGATTTAAATCATGTACCATAGAAGAAAAATCTTTGAAGTATGAGGGGAACATACATATGGGTGACCCTTTAACACATTACATTAGCAATGGAATATGAGATAATGCATATGAGAAATAAAGAATTTACCCTTACTTGAAAGCATAATGAGACACAAAGACTCAGATTAGTGAGGAAACATATGTTGTTATGAACAATTAAAATATTAGTATTCTTAGGTGAATAATACATCACTTTACATAAAAGATCATTTTATTATGTAAGAAACATTAGTAATCATAATTGAGACCACCTTATATACTTAAAGATATAGTCATATATTCTAGGGGAAATACCATTTGAACTTGTGAGAAAATGAATCATAGGAGCTTTAAAACACCTTTCGACATAATATAAAGGAACTATTATAAATTATCATAAAAGGACATCTTGGGGTTATAAGGAGAACCTGAACATATATAAGAGCACCCTTTAACCGACATAAACAATATGATCTAAACCATGGAGTCTCGATGTTTCCCCTACGCCAGAGAAAGGGGGAGATCACTTGTCAAGGTGACCTCCTAAGATGCCTAAATGGTTCCACCAAAGCCTACTGTTGAGCAACCTCTGATATCGGTTGGTCTAGAAATCAACCTCTACTAGTGAGTGACTCCTATTTCCTATGACAGCATGTAGTTATGGGACAATGGAGTTCTACTAACGATACTGATGCCTTAGCTGATGGGGAGCTTCCGGATCCACTACAAAGTCCACTCGATGCTAAGCATGGCTCTCACGGATTAATCATAAGCATAAATTGTATCATGTGGAGAGGCATTTTACGAACCCATCCCATAAGCATTTAGAAAATTAATCATCATCATAAATATAGCTCCTAAGTCTTTTCTATGACTACTATCGGTTCACCATCATAATCTTGTTTATGCCTCGACTATCAGCTCATTATCTCATATCCTTCTACTAACGGGCTATCATAGTCATATGATCATAGCTAGGTGGGGACTCACATTCTTTCATTCATTCATTCTTGACTCTAATGATTTTAGTCCCAAATAACATATAGACAATAATGTAGTCATGATGTGCATAAGCTTGTACACTATAACATCATAAAGAGGACCTTTCAATAATGCATAGCTTTCATATAACTTAAATGTGTTTCATAGCATACTTGAGAAACCTCATCATTCTTAATATCCATCACATATAAAGAAAGAGATTCATGTACTAACATAAATTTTCTTAGTATTCTTGTGAAACCACAACATAAATTATGAATCTTAACGTTTAGGACCTTCATGTTCTTATATAGCATGGAATGGGACTTTCTTCTTTCATAAAACTTTTTTTTCATATAGGTTAAGTCCAAAACATAGGATTTTCATGCTTAAAGACTCAAAAACATGATATTCATATATATCATGCATGCATAAGATAAGTTGGAATCATTTAGAATCATTCAAATCAACCCAACATGATTTTTGTAAAACCCCAACTAGAATAATCATAAATTTCAACTCAATAATCTTCATAGGCCATAACATGATACTAATATACTTCATATAACTAAGAATGCGTCATAAATTACATGATTAAATCAACTTTCAAAACTTCACAACATACATAAACCTTGAACCCAAAATAAAATAAGGAACTTGAGCTTTGTGAAGGGAAGAGGCTCCATAAATCAAACCCATATAGCTTAGCCGAAGTTCTATGAAAAATTCCCGAATCTTAGCGGAGAAGACCCAAAACCCTAGCTTTTCCTTCAATGGAAAACCTTGGGAGACTTTGGAGAATTTAAGACTTAGGTTTTGAGAGAATGGTTTAGAAATGGGGGTAAACGAGGGAGTATAAAACTAATATATGGCGTAATAGAGGCCAAAATGATGTAGCATTGATTTTAGGATGTGAGAAAATAATGAAAACACCCTTCAAAAAAATCTGCCAGATCAATCCATAAAGGCCTGTTTATGGACCATAGGTTGGACCATGAGCCGTAACTCCTGTCCATCTGGTAACTTTTCTAAAATCCCTTAAACGGATTCTGTTGGTCTCAAAACTTCGAAACCATCTGTACGGGCCATTTTCTGATGTACAGCTCGTGGTTGGACTCATAGAATCCTCCCATACTTAACCATTTTTCCCATTTTCTTGGACCCATTCCACGAAATGACTCTATGGTCTATGCTATATTTTACGGGTCATGTTGGTAACTTGTTCAAGTCAAGGCCCACATTGACGAGCCCACCTACGTTCTGTTATTATTTCTAAAGGTTGTAAGTCACCCTCGTACAATAACTCCAGGTGATTTTTCAGGCCATCTTTTCTACACTCTTAGGCTCCTAAATTGGGGGTGTTAAAAAACACCTCAAAAAGGCTACAAATACATCATCTAAAATTAAGACTACGATAGATGATAGAATGAAAAGTGGATCAGTCCTGAACTAAGGGCTCACCACAAATAGTAAAGCTAGTCTTAGACATTGAGTACTAGCCACGAGCCGGTGGAGGAGAGCATGTCCCTACATGGTTAAATCACAGGAAAAATATGTGTTAGTATGTGGGGATGTATTAAGTATGGGAGATGCAATGCATGTATGAAATTGTAATGCCATTATTCTTAAATATAACATATGAGTATACATAAGGTAAAAGATACATAAAGTAAGCTCAAACATTGCTCAAGGAATATGGCTCAAGATGAATATTAATAAATGCATTAGAGAGCACATGTAATGCAAACATAACATAAGATCATAAAAACTTGTGGGAATGGACCATAACCAACAATAAGACCATGTGTGCTACTACATGGAATCCAATGAACTTTTTCTATTGGGAAAAGGGGAATCTACTTGCCAAGTTAGATATCCAAAACTTAGTAATTGTGCAATTGCATCTTTCATAATATTTGGGCCTACGTGAATCCACTATTCTAGCCTAAAAGGGCTCCTATGGTGGCATATACTTAAGGACACTGAGATTTAGCTTTAAGGGATCATGCCTCAACTAATGAAATGAATCCCGATCGCAAGTACTCGGTGTGCTAAGTCCCATGGGATCTTTAAAACATATTTTAGAATCATAAGTAGCAATAAATAAGAGTAGTTCGAAACTTAGGAATTACTAAGTGAGGATCGACCCTTTAACTTGGGGGACTTATCTTAACATCTTTAGGGTAATTGCCATCATAATTATATCTTTGACAAATTTAACTTTAAATCTCTTCATTAATATCTTAATCATAGTTATAAATCATATAAAGCTTTATTTGAAATTAGGTGGGATAGGCTTTAATCATGGAACAATCATAAATCACATAAGGCATAAAGAAATTACTATTTTTAAGGAACATAAAAAATTCTCAACCTTAATCAACATTGAAACCCATAATGGGGTCATTATCAATAGTTCAAACATGTAAATATTCTTAGTAAAATAGTTGTACGATATCATAAATAGCATTTAATAACATAAATATCATGAAATCATCATAAGCATGTACATTAACTTAAGGAACTTAAAGAAAAGGTAAAATACTTGATAAGAAACTTTATGGGTGGAAGGATACCCATAAATCAACTCACCTATCTTGAGGAAACTAGAGAGAAATGAACTTGAAACCTTTGGGGATGAATTTAGAAATCCTAGTTCTTGCCTTGCCTTGTTCTTGAGAGCCTTTCTTGCCTTAGAAATTTAGAGAGTGAAGAATGATGGATTGAATAAGGAAATTAGGGCTTAAAGGCTGATTTAGGGTCCCTTTCCCATCCCCAAGATGATATAGTGTAGGAATAGAAAGGATGAAAATGACAAAACTACCCCTAATTAAAACTGCCGGATTCAACCTACGTAACTCTGATTATGAGCAGTAAGTCAATCCATAGACCGTAAGTCCCTCTCGTCTGATAACACATCTGAAATTCCTGAAAACTGACTTTTCTGTACCTTAAGCTACAAAGCCTTGTTACGGGCCGTAAAACCTCTTACATGTCACGACCCGGACCTAGGCTCTAGGAGTGGCATAGTGAATGGGAACCCAAGAGTCCCCAAAAAAGCCTCAAAGTATCCATAATATTTCCACTATCGGTTCAGAAGCGTAAACGAATAGTAAACACATAGTTCGAAGGGAAAGGAAAATAAGACTCAAGCTATGGAGATGTCATAGGGAAAAGGAGTAACATGGATTCACATAACACGTAGCACATAAATACTAAGGGGAGGGTAAATATGACTCACTCTATGGGGGCGATTCGGGACTAGGATCTTTCACATCATAACATATAAACATATCCTAATACTCATAATCCATCTATAAAACAATATCTGATAGATAGCCACAATCATAATCAAAATCCCCGAATACAACACTTAGCATGTAAACATACAAAAGTCTACAAGATGTCAAACAATGCCTCTAGTCATAAGATGGGACAAGGGCCAAGACATGTCCAGGGCTCACCCCCAAAGTAAATATCATAAAAAAAGTATCATAGGTAAAGGAATGGTGGTTCATCCTTGGAGGATAGGACTCACCACAACAAGTAACTCAAGATCCAATCTAGACATCATACAGTGGTTGAAGGTAATCTCCAATCCTTACATGGTTTGAATATGTAGGCAAAAAGTATGTGTTAGTATGTTTAAATGAACTAAGTATGCGGGCATGCAATGCATGACTTATCAAACATGTATTCAATGTTAGATGACAAAGGCACATAATGTAGAAAAAGATATATATCCAAAGAAGAGTAATATAAGAATATGCCATGAAATCCATGATGAATGAAATGCCATGAGCTCATATATATAGTGGGGATGATAAAATCAAACTCGTGTGAGCTATAACATGAATGTCTGATGTAGACCTCTCATTCGTAGAAGAAGATTACTTGCCAAGAGTAATTTACATCACACCCTATGACCTTGTCATTTCAGTGGATGGACACCATTCTTACGAAACACATCATTTCAAAAGGATTTCCAAAATCATATCATTTCATATCATATAAAAGTGTAACCATTTCTTACGACCCAGTCATTTTGGTAATGACTACTATATACCTATACTAGCACATATTCGAGGAATGGGAGAAGGCCCTTAGGGATTGCGCTAACGCCCTCAATTCCATCGGTGCTAATTTAAAACATACCACAAGAATACATATACATATACATGCTTTCAAAGAGATATGCAAGTCTTATCAAATCATTTCAAATGCATACTTTGGCTCAAAAGCCAAACCCATTTCATAATCATTCATACTTGAGTTCAAAAGCTAAATCATAGTCATAATCATACTTCTAAGGCATAAGATTAGCTCATGCACATATACTTAATGGTGCAAGCACCCAAAATGATCAAAGAGCCATAATCATAGACATTTATGTGATCACATCCTTGTCATAACCAATATCTTATCAAAATAATATACATAAGCATAATTGTCTTTAACCCACTTCATAATATATTTATAAAACTCAATGTTCATGAATGCATATGTTATGATGAGAATAGAATGGGTAATTGAGATTCAAACTTAAATCAATAATACATTATGAAATTCAAGTAAAAACATAAGTAAAATTCGCATTTAAATCATAATATAGATTACCCATGTACAAATTAAGCTTTAAAGGGGAAATGCACATTCATAACTTCAATGCATTTCTTCATATTAGGACTTAAATCACTTTAATATCAATAAATAAACATAGCCCAGACATCAATTGAATTTAATAAACAATAATATTGAAAACCCATATTTAATATAGCTAAAATTCCATAAAATTGAGTGTAAAAGAGTTTGGGTCTTCATGGTTGAAAGGAACTAAGAATCAATCCCACATACCTAAGGTCACCAAGAGAAAGTAAGAAGAATTTGATGAAGATTGAAGTCCTTTCTCGAATCGCAAGCTAATTCTTCACAAGTCTTTGACAGGAGTTCTGAAGAGAGAGTTGAGTATAATTTCTAAGTGTGAGAATGAATTTGAATGAGAGAAATAGAGTTTTGGTCATTTGGAGATCTTAGGATAGCATAAGAAGTCATAAAAGTCCCTTAGGAGAAGCCACAATTACAAAAAAAAAAATCATTAATGAAGCGTAATTAAATTTCTTGTCAGGGGTCCTGTGAGAAGGCATCACGGTCGGTACAAGGTTTCATGAACCGTGAACCCCCTCCGTGAGACCATACTTAACCAATTCACAGGGAACTTTGCACGACTGGGCTTTATATAAACAGGCATAACTTGTTTCTCCAAACTCAGAATGAGGTGAAACT
The DNA here is from genome assembly GCA_029948455.1 of Solanum rostratum. Classification (NCBI taxonomy): domain Eukaryota; kingdom Viridiplantae; phylum Streptophyta; class Magnoliopsida; order Solanales; family Solanaceae; genus Solanum; species Solanum rostratum. The sequence continues at coordinate 34,281,400 of CM057048.1, read as the reverse complement.
GGATGCTTTGGAAACATAATTCAAAGATCTTCAATTTTATAGGTCGTGGGCCACCCAGATCTTTTTTTGCTAAGAGATATGTCCATTTAAATTTGACCCTTTTATCGATTTTTATGAAAAGCTTAGCTAAGGGAAATCCTTTGAACTTGGCTTGATGTAGGAGACCCATGATGGCCCTAAACAACATAAATAAGCTTGAATTGAGGTCTTGAAAGTGAAAAGAGCTTGAGCTTGAAGATTTTATACTTAGAAAAATTCAATGTATGCATCCATGCGGTTGGTTATACGGGTCGTACCAAGCCTTACAATCTGTGTACTCCTCCATACCACTTCACTTAGAAAATTCTTCACAGTGAAATTCTGAGATAATGATCCAATACTTAGAAAATTTCCACTCCGTACGGGGAACCTCACAGATCGTGAAGGGTCATAAGGTCTGTGTAACATGCCTTGGCTTCAAAATTGTGAAATTTCAAGGCCAAGGCTATCACATGGTCCGTAAAGCCTCACACGGCCTGTGTGGGGTCTATTTGTTGTATGTCTTAGTCCCAAAATCCACGTTAAGGCCTAAATACACCCATACAAGGCCACGGGTCACTTTAAAGAGGCTCTACACGGCCCGTATAGCCTCACATGGACTGTGAAGGCTTCCATGAGGTGTCACCTTGGTCCAAAACTTTCTTGAACCAAATTTTCAAGCTCCATTGAGGTCGTACAAAGTCTGGGTCCTTACATTATCTCCCGTTGGGAACATTCGTCCTCGAATGTGCTAGAAGAAGGCTTGAAAGGCTTGACTTAGAACATGAAACATTCAAACATTAGATACAATGCATATTTTATCACTTGAAAATCATAAGGTCATTAAAATTCATATCAAAACATATTTAAATCGTTCAAAACATCTTTAAAATCATTTTCATGCACATGTATGCATGTCATGTCATGAAACTCAAGAGTGGAAGAATTAGGAACACTTGGAAAAGGAAGAACCTAATATCTTAGGCTTGAGTAGATTAGAAAAGATGGGGATATCGCTTCATCATATCTAACTCCGCCTCCCATGTAGCACTCCCCACATGTTGATTTCTCCAAAGTACCCTAACCAAAGCCACATCCTTGTTATGAAGCCGCTTCACTTGCCTATCCAAAATCTCAACCGAAACTTCCTCATAAGAAAAGTTCTCCTCAACCTCAACATCTTCCAAACGCACAATAGCACTAGGATTACCAACCAACTTCCTCAACATAGACATATGAAAAACCAAGTGAATAAAACTCAAATCTGGTGGCAAATACAATCTATAAGCCACATTCCCAATCCACTCCACAATCTCATAAGGGCCTACATACTAGGGATTTAACTTTCCCTTCTACCAAAACATACTACACCCTTCATAGGAGAAATCTTCACATATACCCTATCACCGACATGAAACTCAAGATCCCTCTTTCTACTATCCGAATAAGACATTTGATGACTTTGAGTCGTCTTCAACCTTTCCCTATCAATTTCACTCTTTACATAGCTCCAACACTAAATCCAGGCCAATAGAAGTCATTTCATATTACTCGAACCACCCCACCGGAGATCTATTCCTTTTACCATATCAAGCCTCAAATGGTGCTACACCAATGCTAGCATGAAAGCTATTGTTGTAAGCAAACTAAAGAAGTGATAGATGATCACCCCAATTAACCTTGAATTCCAACACACAAGACGTCGACATGTCCTTCCAAAGTTGGAATTGTTCTCTCAGCTTGCCCAACGGAATGAGGATGAAAAATTGTACTTAACTTTACCTTAGTGTCAGCCCCTTTTTGAGATGATTCCCAAAAGTGAGAAGTAAATTGGGTACCACAATCTGATATAATAAAAGTAGGCACACCATCTAGTCTAACCAACTCCCAAATATATAACTTGGCATCGTCCTTCTTTGTACCATGCCACCAATACAATTCCCTCAAATCCTGATACATCTTAGTAGATCCTGGTTATATGGATAATGAGAGTTATGGGCTTCACTAATGGTTATCTCCATAAGACCATCAACGTCCAAAACACCACAATCAATTTTGGTATCGAATTACACTATCTCCCCCTTGGGAGAAAACCTTTATCTTATTTTTGGCAACCAACCTCTTCCACAAAACCAATAACAGATCCAAATCTTGCTTAGCCTTAACATCAACAACCACAGAAGATTCAGCCCCATTATGAACATGAAAACTACCATCATTAGAGCCAGCCAACCTAGTACCTAATCTAGCCAAACGATGAAAATCTTTTGCCAACTCTTTCTTTTCTTCATCAACATGAGCCACACTTCTCATAGGTAGCCAACTAAGAGCATCGGTTACAATATTTGCCCTGTCAGGATGATATTGTACACTCATGTCATAGTCCTTAAGGAGTTCCAACCATCTCCCTTTTCTCAAGTTAAGATCCCTTTGAGTGAACACATATTGCAAAATCTTGTGGTCGGAGAAAACATCAACATGCACCCTATACAAATAGTATCTCCAAATATTTAAGGAAAACACCACCGCCGTTAATTCAAGATTATGAGTCGGGTAATTCCGCTTATGCACCTTCAATTGCCTTGACGCATAAACTATCACCTTACTATGTTGCATAAGTACATAACCCAACCCAATCTGAGAAGCATCATAATACGCCACCAACCTATCTAAGCCACTTGGTAATGTCAAAATAGGAGCCGATGTAAGCTGATCTTTCAAAGTCTGAAAACTCCTCTCACACTTATCCGACCATACAAACTTGGTCTTCTTTTGAGTAAACTTGGTCAATGGAGATACAATAGATGAGAAGCCTTCAACAAACCTCTTATATAACAAGCCAACCCAAGAAAACTTTGAATATCCAAAGGAGCAAGCTTGTCAAACAAAGTAAATCCTTCATCAACTCACTTTTGACCTCATCTATAGGATCAGTTACAACACCCTCCTTGCCTGGATAGCATTACGAGCCCAAAGTAACTCTCCCTATTCAGTATGTAGAGATGGAGATAGGAAATCTTAAGATGCGTTCTATGGCACGATAAGAATAATAAAAAAGTCAAACATTTCCTAAAATGCCTTGTAGCATCCTATCTATAGATGTGGCGCACTTCACACCCATGAATAAGACTCTACTTGATGCGGCATGTTGGACTCCAAGGACCATTTATAAATCTAATTCTTTGACACCATCTTTGACACAACCCGACCTAGGGTGTAAGAGTGACATGGTGAATGAGAACTCGAGAGTCCCCAAACAATCCTGAAAGTATCCATATTCCCATTGTCAGTTCAAAAGCATAAACAAATCGTAAACACATAGTTTAAAAATATGGGAAAATAGGACTCACGCTATGGGGATGTCATATGGAAAGGGATAACATGGATTCACATTACACATAGCACATAAATACTAAGAGGCGGGTAAGTATGACTCACTCTATGGGGGCAATTCGGGACTTAAGATCTTTCACATTATAATATATAAACATATCATAAAACTCATAATCCATCTATAAAATGATATCTGATAGATAGCCACAACCATAATAAAAATCTCCAAATACAATACTTAGCATATAAACGTACAAGAGACTACAATATGTCCAACACTGCCTTTAGTCATAAGATAGGACGGGGGCCGAGACATGTCTCGGGCTCACCCTTAAAGTAAATATCATAAACAAGCATCATAGGTAATTGTGGTTCATCCTTGGCGGATAGGACTCACCATAACAAGTAACTCAAGATCCAATCTAGACATTGTACGGTGGATGAAGGTAATCTCCGGTCTCTACATGGTTAGATCATGTAGGAAAAAAATATTAGTACATTTGAATGTATTAAGTATGCGGGCATGCAATGCACATGACTTATTAAACACGCATTCAATGTTAGATGACAAGGGCACATACTATAGAAAGAGATATATCCAAAGAAGAGTAGTCTAACAATGTGTCATCTAATCCATGATGCATGAAATGCCACGATGCTCATATATATAGTGGGGATGGACTATAACCGAAAAATCAAACTCATGTGAGTTATAACATGAATTAGTCTTATATAGACCTCCTATTGATAGAAGAAGATTACTTGCCAAGGGTAATCTACATCACACCTTACAACCTCGTCATTTTGGTGGATGGACACCTTTCTTACGAAACACATCATTTTAGAAAGATTTTCAAAATCATATCATATCAAAGTGTAACCATTCCTTACGACCTGGCCATTTCGGTAATGGCTACCATAAACCTATACCGGCATATAATTCAAGGAATGGGAGAGGGATCTTGGGGATAGCCCTAACGCCCCCAATCTATCGGTGCTAAGTCAAAACATCCTACTAGAATATGTATACATATACATGCTTTCAAAGACATATGCAAGTCTTATCAAACCATTCCAAATGCATACTTTGGCTCAAAAGCCAAAGCCATTTCATAATCATTCATAGTTGAGTTCAAAAGCCAAATCATAGTCATATTCATGTTTCTTATGCATAGGAATAGCTCATGTACATATATGGAATGGTACAAGCACCCAAAATGCTCAAAGAGACATAATCCTAGACATTTATTTGATCACATTCTTGTCATAACCAATACCTTATAAAAATCATATAAATAAGCATAATTGAATTTAATAAACAATAATATTGAAAATTCATATTTAAAGTAGTTGAAATTCCATAAAATCAAGTTTAAAGAGTTTGGGTCTTCTTGGTTGAAAGGGACTAAGAATCAATCCCACATACCTAAGGTCACAAAGGGGAAGTAAGAAGAATTTGATGAACATTGAAGTCCTTCCTTAAATCCCAAGCTAATTCTTTACAAGGCTTTGAGAGGAGTTCTTAAGAGAGAGTTGAATATAATCTCTAAGTGTGGGAATGAATTTGAATGAGAGGAATAGAGTGTAGGTCATTGGATGTCTTAGGATAGCATAGAAAGTCATAAAAGTCCCTGAATAGAAGCCACAATTACAAAAAAAAAAATTATTAATGAAGCGCTATTAAATTTCTTGCCAGGGGTCCCATGAGAAGGTATCATGATCTATACAAGGCTTCATGGACTGTGAACCCCCTCCGTGATACCATACTTAGCCAATTCACAGGAAACTCTGCACGCTTATGTTTTATGAAAATGGGCAAAAACATTTTTCTCCAAACTCGGAATGAGGTGAAACTAGATGCGTTGGAAAGCTAATTCAAAGAGCTTCAATTTGATAGGTTGTGGTACATCCAGATCCATATTTGCTAAGAGATATGACTATTTAAAGTTGACCCTTCTATCGATTCTTGTGAACAGATTAGCCAATGGAATTCCTTTGAACTTGGCTAGATGTAGTAGACTAATGATGACCCTAAACAACATACATAAGCTTGAATTGAAGGCTTGAAAGTGAACTTAGCTTGAGCTTGAAGATTATATACTAAGAAAAATTCAATGTAAGCATACATATGGTTGGTTATATGAGTCGTACCAAGCCTTACGGTCTATGTACTCCTTTGTACCACTACACTTAGAAAATTCTTCATGACGAAGGCCCGATATGGTGATCCAACACTTGTAAAATTTCCACTCCAGCACCTATACGAGAGACCTTATAGACCGTGAAGGGTCGAACGGCCTGTGAGATGGTCCATGTGACATGCCTTGGCTTCAAAATTGTGAAATTTTGAGGCCAAGGCTATCACATAGTCCATAAAGCCTCACACGGCCCGTGTGGGGTCCATGTGTGGCATGCCTTAGTCCCAAACTCCATGTTAAAGCCTAAACACTTGATATAAGGCAAAGGGTCAGTTCAAAAAGGCTCTACATGGTCCATATAGCCTCACACGGACCGTGAAGGATTCCATGAGGTGTCACCTTGGTCCAAAACTTTGCAACTGAATTTCCAAGCTCTATTGAGATTGTACAAAGTTTGGGTCCTCACATCAAGGGTCATGATTGGACTCATAGAGTTCTTCCACATTTGCCATTTTTACCTTTTTCTTTGCCTAATTCCACAAAGCACTCTATGGATTGTATCTTGGTTTATGAGTTGTCTGATAATACGTAGGTCACCTTTCAACAAACTCCAAATTTCCTTCATGTCTGATAGTCTCACTTATGAACCTACCTACAGACTGTATGACTTTGTGTGGGCCCTCACCTGGTCTGTGGGTTACCCCATACTTAGAAACGTTTCCCCTTCTAGAAGTTTTATGTTTAAGAATGGAACATACGGGTCATATGTCCACTTAGGGCCGTAATTCACCTCGTGAAACCAGACTGTTGGTCATTTCTAGGACAACTATCCTGCACTCAAGGCTCCTAAACTGGGGGTCGTTATATCAATACATCTTTAAAATCATGAGTGGAGATGTTTAAAACATTTTATAACATAGCATCCATACATATGTGAGAATAGGACCATGACCGGAAATAAGACCATGCAGATTATTATATGGAATCTCGATGTTCCCTCTACCCCATAGAAAGAGGAGCCTACTTTCCAAGGTAGACTCGACCCCCAACCTATAGGTTGTATCCTAGTACGGTGAGTGCCACATGTATATGAAGAAGACCCCACCCTATGGGCTCTATCCCAGCATGGCAAGTTCCCTAAGTTTGTGGATCCATTAACTTAATACCTTATAGGAACATAATTATAATCCTACATTGGCACATAGTTATGAAACATAAGTATTTATGTAAGGACCTTGGGTATACTTTCATTCGCTTAAGCTCATTTGATGCTAAGTCATATCTCATAGAATACACAATTATGCAATATACATAGACATTATCAAAGTTCATACTTTATCACAATCATACTTTCATAGCTCGTAAAATAGGTTTCATAACCTCATAAAAACATGACAAATCATAGTCCATCTACATAACTTTCAAATAGAGTGGGTATACTCCCATCTTTTCATCATTGCATAACATTAGGGTCTTAGGTCACTCTTATTATCATGATCATAGCATAATATCATACTTCCATGGTTGGAGTTTTATTCATGAAGACATAGCTTAAGATAGGAAAATAGAGGAAAATATGGGTTCATGAATTATTGAAGTTAAAATCATGCAATAGGAGGAAAATCAAGTGAGATTAATGCAACTGAAACCAATTTGCATCATTAGTAAAGAAACCCGAATCAATTCAACAAGCCCTAATCAACACATACTTGAAATCACTAGAAAACAATTAAAATTCAGGTAATTCATTATAATCGATGCTTAAATAAGTATATTGATCATGTAAGAAACGTAATTCAAACATTTGGATAAAATCACGAAAAACCCATAAGGTTCATGTGTGAACTTGAAGGAAAAGGAGACTTTGATTTGGGCTCCATGGATGGAATAAGTCCATGGATGAATTCCCACATACATCATTAGAGAAACCCTAGACTTTATGATGAATGACCTTGAAATTTCCTTAACCAAGCTTGAATCCCTAAGCTTCAACGTAGGCATTACTTGAGGAGAAGACTTAGAATTTTGGAGTGAATTTGAGAGTGAATGGATTAGAATGAGAATAAGGGTGATTTTAATAGGATTAAGTCAGGTAGGGTAGTTATAAGGGTCAAAACAACGTAGTTTAGGGGTCAAATTGATCAAATAACCAAAAATCCCTTCATTAAAAGTTAGTTGAACCCACCTACAAGCAGTGTTTATGAGTCATAAACTAAAGTACGGCTCATAACTTAAGGGTTCCCTCCTGTTGAATTTATTCTCTAAAAATAATTTGTGAACCTTGCTCCACGAAACCTACTCTATGACTCATAATTTCTTTTATTAGTCGTACTTACCCTTCGTAGATTCTCGTCTATACTTAGATAATTTTCATTACAATGACTCACACTTACAGTCCACGAAACGTACTACGGTTTGCAAGGACCTCTCGTACATTGATTTCCAACATTAGAAATTTTTACGTTTCTAGGTCCTCATCTACAACCCATATTTATGGGTCGTAATTCAAAGTACAAATCATAAGAGCCTTTCGTAGTTTTACTTCCAAAAATTTTAGAACCCCTTCAAGGTACTCAACCTATATCAGGAGGCTTGTCTATAACCCATAAAACAGACTGCGAGCCACAGATTGGCTCGTACTTACCCAAGATCAGCTTTTCCATTTTTGAACTTTTCATCATATGCAATGTTACAATATATAGCTCATGATGATAAAGGGTTCTCATGAAGTAAACCTTGGCAAGTAGTCTTTCTCTTCTCGATGTGAGAGTTACATAAAATTCTATGTTATAGCTCGCATGGTCTTATTATTGGTTAAGGTTGATATCCCACAAAATAATCAAGTCTACTTTCAAGATTTTACTATAATTTTAATGCATTGACTCTATATCATCTTACCTATGCATTCCTCTCATGTTTTACTTGATTATAGATCTTGCGAATCATGACTCATGTCCTATATCTTTGTATCTTTATTCATACATATCACTTACATACTTATTACATTGAAAGTACTTTTCTTTGGCTATATTGTGATATAATGCAGGGTTAGGCAATCTTCCTATATCGCATTCCCATGGCTAGATTGGTGACTACTTGCACTTGATTGGTGAGTCCTCATTCTTTGAAGACAAACCAGTTAATACTATAGTTTTTCTTTGCTATAGTCATACTATCTTTCCATTTTGTTAAAGGTGAAATATGAACTTGTCCTATGTAAGACCCCACTTTTGGGGGTAGAAGAGATGCAAGCAATAAGCTTCAAAATATGAAACTGATGATGTGTATGAAGGGGTCTTACGACTCATACGATGGATTATGGCCTATAAAGTGTGTTTGTAGAACCTGGCAGACTTGGTGAAATTTGGGATCTTTCTGAAGTTCAATCTAGGACTTATCAGAGGACCCGTAAAGTCTACTACGAGTCCTAGATGGTCGTGTAGAATGAGAATCAGGGAAAATGAGTCTCTAAAGTTTTGAAAAAGACATCTTACAAAACCATCTATGGCCCATAGAATGTTCTACGGCCCGTAGACGGGGTCTCGTGGACATGTCCAGCCAAGACTTTAATAGGGGTAAATTTGACCTTTCCTCTCTTATCTAAGTCTAAGCTACATTGGTTTGACCCTATCTATGTCCCTTATCAGCTTATACAACCCCAATTCATCTCATTCTGCCTCATTCCAAAAGTTCCAAGTCTCAAAAGCTCTCTTAAGTTCTTCAAGGCATTCAAGGAAAGGGAGAAAGCTAGGGTTTTGAGTTCTTCATCTCCAAGTAAGATTTCCACCACCAAAATCACACCAAGGTATGTGGGTTTGATTGTGAGAAACTTCCTTCCCACAAGCCCAACCAATATTCTTCTCATACTACATGGATTTATGGATTATTTTATGGGTATTTATGAACTCTTGCTCATGATAATATTATTATGTATTGTACACATGATTTCTATTTGGGTACCTCAAGCAATGATGATTTATGCCAAAATATTGTTAGGGTTAAACTTTGTGATGAATTTTTATGATATGAAAGTTATGTTCTCTATGATGCCATGAAAGGCTATAAGGAACTTATGGGTTTTAGTTGGTTTCCATGATACTCAAAACAAGTGTTTTATTATTATAATGGTGGGTTGATTTGAATAACTTTATATGAGTTGATTTTACCTCTCTGTTGTCTCAGACTTTTGAATTGCATGATTTTATGTATGGGAGCATAAACCCACCATGTTTGACTAAATTTACTTGACAAGGATTTTTATGTTGATAAAAGATTTTTGCAAGAATTACAAGATAAACATATTATGATAAATAATGGTCTCCCAAGCATGTATTAAACTCATGAAAAGTTTCTATGATTTGCAAGTAAAATGTTGAGCCTTATTCTATATATTCTACACTCTTATGAGTAATTAATATCTACGTGAAAGGGTCAAGAATAATAACTATTTTACCCTCGTGTATCAACTCTCACTAGAGGGGGTCAAGAATATTATAATCTCTACCCTCATGTGTAATGTGATGTCTACTAAAAAGGGCCAAGTCTATGCATTGTTTTTACCCTCTAGTACAAGGTATATGCTACATATAGGGGTTAAGTATTTGAATGAGCTGCTCATGCCATGTTATTATGTTCTATAAGTTATGCAAGTTATGATTAAGCTTATGATTATTTCAAAGTATTATGTGGACTAGACTTAGCACCGAAAAGAGGCTTAAGGGGGGGCTTGACCCAACGGGTCCTTATATAAATCCTTGGTCTCTTAACTATTATCACCATAGGTTTATATTATTTCCCTAAATGGGATTTTACTAGTAGATCCATCTAGGACAAGTTAAACACTATGTGGGGTCAAGCTTGGTTTACCTTTGCAAGTAAAGTAGTCCTTCATTCAGTGAGGAGTGAACATCTAGATTCCAAGTAGTAGCTCGCTCGGTCTTATATGTCGGTTAGAGTCTCCTCCCACATATGTATGATATATCATGCGAGTTTGATTTTCTTCATGCATGTTTTAATTGAAGCATTAATCGTACATGTCATATTGAGCTTATGTCTATTGATTATAATTATGCATCTTGATTATTATGGCTTGTGTTCGTTGTTGCATTGCATACTGCATACTTAGTACATTCCAAGTACTAACACATATGTTTTGCCTACATGATCTAACCAAGTAGGAATCGGAGCTTCTTTTCATCCTACTCCTCCACGCAGTTAATCAGTTTAGTGAAGGATTATTATTGGTGAGTACGCCACATTCGGAGTCAACATCCATTTATTTTCATGCTTTTATTTGAACCTCTATTTTTGGATACTATCTTTGAGGTGAGCCCGAGAAATGTCTTGGCCCCCGCTCCATTCGTAGTTAGAGGTGTTGTTGGATACATGGGTTGTTTGTTATGATCTCGACTCTTATTATGTCCATGTGTTGTTGGAGCTTTCCCTTAGTCCCTCATTAACATTTTGTGGTGAATGTTTGCTATGTTGACAAGGTGGAAGTCCCAAGTTCCTAAATTCCTCCACAGCATGACTCATACTTACCCTCCCCTTAAACTTCTTTACTATGAGATTCATGTTTATCCTCTTCACTACAACATCCCCATAGCGTGGTCCCAAAGCCCCCGCTTCGCTTAGAAATTATGTGCTATGTGTTTATTAATCTTTAATTTTTTCTGCAAAACTAAGGATGTGTTATGCATGCATAAGAGGCTTGTTTGGAAACCTTTCGAGTTTCCATTCGCCTTTTCATGTCTAGGCCCTAGGCTTTGGTTATGAAAATCTTGATATCAGAGCACTTAGTTTATAAATGGGCCTAAAAAATTCAACACACCGCATCGAGTAGTCTTATTTATGGTTGTGAAGCGTACCACAACTATGAATAAGAGGTTATGAGGCGTTTTAGGAAATAAATCACTTCTTAATGATCCATGTCATGTGATAGAGCTAAATCCTCTAAGATTTATTTCTAATTCCTATTCATTACGTTTCAGAATATCTGCCAAGCTATTCAGAACGATGGACAAGATAGTAACCATCCCTCGCTTGAGGATCAACTTTGTAACAATGACATATCAAGTGCGGAGATTCGCAATGCTCTATGGCTATTAACCAAAGTTGTAACCACTAAACTAAAGCAACAAGTGAGTGCCCCTGAGATTTAAAATTACAAGAAGAGGGAGAGGAAGGCTAAGAGGGCCCGAGTTGATGGTGCTTCATCTTCTACTAGTTTATTGGCGCCCAAGCACAAAACAAAAAGATTCCCTTTCATCATTTGTCCAGGGTGTGGCAAGAAGCATCAAAACAAGTGTTTGGTTGAAACTGAGGATTGTTACAAGTGTGGTAGTATTTGGCATAAGATGAGAGACTTTCCTGTGGCATCCGTAGAAGGGAGAAGGAGGGCTTGAGTTAGAGATAGACTCCCATATGCTATGCCTAGTGGTAATGGTGCACCAAGTCATCCTAGGTGCCCAAAATGTGGAAGGAATCATGTCAATGCGTGCTTTGGAAACACAGGTACATGCTTTTGGTGTGGCAAGAGAGGCCACAAGATTGTTAATTGTCCATATGCTCAAAGGAAGGGTAAGGATGATCATCCCCTACGACATGGCACTCAAGGGACTCAAAGGGCACAAATTGGTTCCAAGGGTGGTGGTGCTACTATTCCCAAGTATCTAGGCAATGGTGTAGGTGTTCAAACTTCTCTTACATGCCACAAGTGTGAAAGGTACCATCTGAGAGATATTTTGGCCGGTTCAAGTGCATGTTTTGGGTATGGGTTTCGAGTTCCCCATCTCCAAGTAAGATTTCCACCACCAAAATACACCAAGGTATGTGGGTTTGATTGTGGAAACCTTCCTTCCCACAAGCCCAACCAATATTCTTCTCAAACTACATGGATTTATGGATTATTTTATGGGTATTTATGAACTCTTGCTCATGATAATATTATTATGCATTGTACAAATGATTTCTATTTGGGTTCTTCAAGCAATGATGACTTATACCAAAATATTGTTGGGGTTTGACTTTGTGATGAATTTTTATAGTATTAAAGTTATGTTCTCTATGATGCCGTGAAAAGCTATAAGGAACTTATGGGTTTTAGTTGGTTTCCATGATAGTCAAAATAAGTGTTTTATTATTATAATGGTGGGTTGATTTGAATAACTTTAAATGAGTTGATTTTACCTCTCTGGTCTCAGACTTTTGAATTGCATGATTTTAAGTATGGGAACATAAACCCACCATGTTTGACTAAATTTACTTAACAAGGATTTGTATGTTGATGAAAGATTTTTGCATGAATTACCAGACAAACATGTTACAATAAATAATGGGCTCCCAAGCATGTATTAAACTCATGAAAAGTTTCTATGATGTGCAAGTAAAATGTTGAGCCTTATTCTATATATTCTACACTCTTATGAGTAATTAATATCTACGTGAAGGGGTCAAGCATAATAACTATTTTACCCTCATGTTCCAACTCTCACTAAAAGAGGTTAAGAATATTATAATCTCTACCCTCATGTGTAATGTGATGCCTACTAGAAGGGGTCAAGTCTATGCATTGGTTTTACCCTCTAGTACAAGGTCTATGCTACGTGTAGGGGTTAAGTATTTGAATAAGCTACTCATGCCTTGTTATTATTTTCTATAAGTTATGCAAGTTATGATTAAGCTTATGATTATGTCAAAGTATTCTGTGGACTAGACTTAGCACCGAAAAGAGGCTTAAGGTGGGGGCTTGACCCAAGGCATCCTTATATAAATCCTTGGTCTCTTAACTATTGCCACCATAGGTTTATATTATTTCCCTAAATGGGATTCTACTAGTAGATCCATCTAGGACAAATTAACCACAATGCAGGGTCAAGCTTGGTTTACCTTCACAAGTCAACCAGTCCTTCATTCAGTGTGGAGTGAACATCTAGATTCCAAGTAGTAGCTCGTTCGGTCTTATATGTCAGTTAGAGTCTCCTCCAAAATACGTATGATATATTGCGCAAGTTTGATTTTCTTCATGCATGTTTTAACTGAATCATTGATTGTACATGTCATATTGAGCTTATGTCTATTGATTATAATTATGCATCTTGATTATTATGGCTTGTGTTCCTTGTTGCATTGCATACTACATACTTAGTACATTCCAAGTACTAACGCATATGTTTTTCCAACATGATCTAACCATGTAGAAACCAGAGCTTCTTTCCATCCTACTCATCCACGCGGTTAATCAGTTTGGTGAAGGCTTGCTACTGGTGAGTCCCCCCACATTCAGGGACAATATCCATTTACTTTCATGCTTTTATTTGAACTACTCTATTTTTGGATACCTTCTTTTAGGTGAGTGAGGGAGATGTCTTGGCCCCCGCTCCATTCGTAGTTAGAGGTGTTGTTGGATACATGGGTTGTTTGTTATGATCTCAACTCTTATTATGTCCATGTATTGTTGGAGCTTTCCTTTAGTCCCTTATTACCATTTTGTGGTGAATGTTTGCTATGTTGCCAAGGTGGAAGTCCCAAGTTCCTAAATGCCCCCACAGCGTTAGTCATACTTACCCGCCCTTTAGACTTATTTACTATGTGATTCATGTTTATCCTCTTCACTACAATATCCCCATAGCGTGAGCCCAAAGCCCCGCTTCCCTTAGAAATTATGTGCTATGTGTTTATTAATCTTTTATTATTTCTGCAAAACTAAGGATGTGTTATGCATGCATAAGAGGCTTATTTAGGGAACCTTTCGAGTTTTCATTCGCCGTGTCATGTCTAGGCCCTAGGCTTTGGTCATGAAAAGCTTGATATTAGAGCACTTGGTTTATAAATGGTCCTCAAAAATCTAGCACAACGCATTGAGTAGAGTCTTAATTTTGGTTATGAAGCACACCACAACTATGAATAAGAGGCTATGAGGCGTTTTAGGAAATAAATTACTTCTTAATGATCCACATAGTGTGATGGAGCTAAATCTTCTAAGATTTATTTCTAATTTCCTATTTGTTACATTTCAGAATATGTGTCAAGCTATTCAGAACGATGGACAAGATAGTAACCATCCCTCGCTTGAGGATCAGCTTTGTAACAATGACATATCAAATGCGGAGATTCGCAATGCTCTATGGCTATTGACCAAAGTTGTAACCACTAAACTAAACCAACAAGTAAGTGCCCCTGAGATTTCAAATTATAAGAAGATGGAGAGGAAGGCTAAGAGGGCCCGAGTTGATGGTGCTTCATCTTCTACTAGTCTATTGGCACCCAAGCACAAAACAAAAATACTCTCTTTCACCATTTTTCAAGGTTGTGGCAACAAGCATCAAAGCAAGTGTTTGGTCGACACTGAGGATTATTACAAGTGTGGTAGTATTGGGCATAAGATGAGATATTCTCTTGTGGCCTCCGCAGAAGGGAGAAGGAGGGCTCGAGTTAGAGATAGACTCCCATATGCTATGCCTGGTGGTAATGGTGCACCAAGTCATCCTAGGTGCCCAAAATATGGAAGGAATCATGTCAACGCGTTCTTCAGAAACACAGGTGCATGCTTTTGGTGTGGCAAGATGGGCCACAAGATTGTTAATTGTCCATATGCTCAAACGAAGGGTAAGGATGATCATCCTCTAGGACATGGCACTCATGGGACTCAAAGGGCACAAGGTTGTTCTAAGGGTGGTGGTGCTACTATTCCCAAGTATCTAGGCAAGGGTGTTAGGTGTTTAAGCTTCTCTTATGTGCCACAAGTGTGGAAGGTACCATTGGAGAGATATTTTAGTCAGTTCGAGTGCATGTTTTGGGTGTGGCTCAAAGGATCA
The DNA here is from genome assembly GCA_029948455.1 of Solanum rostratum. Lineage (NCBI taxonomy): Eukaryota > Viridiplantae > Streptophyta > Magnoliopsida > Solanales > Solanaceae > Solanum > Solanum rostratum. The sequence continues at coordinate 34,266,096 of CM057048.1, read as the reverse complement.
TAAGTGAAGACATTTTCCATGGGCTATTAAAAATTATGAGGACGATTGTCGACGATCTCAACCATACCCCTCTAAGGGTCGCTAGACCTAGCATGGTGCTTCACCGGTTTTTTAAAGGTTTATGATTATAATGTGTATGCTTTATGGTCCGAGTGCCACTCTCTCATTCATTACTCCATTTGTTGCTAATAGATTTCATGTATGTCCCAACTTATTATGTGAACTCTTTGTGTTGTCTTCCCTCGTTGATGAGTTCATTATCACTAGAAGGGTCTATAGGGGTTATCCCGTGTCTATATTGCATAGAGTCTTGACTTATGATTTTGTTGAGCTTGACCTAGTAGATTTTTATATCATTCTTGGGATGGATTGGTTACATGTATATCATGCTCCCGTTAATTGTGGAACCCGCAAGGTTAAGTTCCAAATTCCCATTAAGCCCATCCTTGGGTGGGAAGGTCATAATATGGTTGTAAAGGGTAGGTTTATTTCTTGTCTTAAGTCCCGAAAATAGATTTCCAAGGGTTGCACTTACCAATTTATTAGGGTTCGGGATATTGAGTCTAAAGTTCCTCCTATCAAGTCGATTCTGAATGTCGATGAGTTTGTTGATGTCCTTCTCAATGAGCTTCCTAGGGCCTTTAAACCTAACCTTGGCATGGTTGTTGTGGTATTCGTTGATAATATTTTGGCTTACCCTCGAAGTGAGGAAGAGCATGTGAAGCATCTAAAGGTAGTGTTTCAAACCTTTAAGGAAGGGAAGTTGTTTACTAAGTTTGATAAATGTAAGGTGAGGGAGTCAAAGTGAATCCTAAGAAAGAGGAAGTTCATTGATTGGCTAGGCTGGGAGTTAGGTTAGATGAGGCCGATAGATGGAGGAATGATGGTTCTTGATTGTTCCAATCCTTCTTTGATTGAAGAGGTCAAATCTAAGAAGGACCTTGACCTCACTTTGTTAGAGTTGAAAGCATTGGTGAAGGATAGCGAGATAGAGGTTTTCTCCCGAGGAGGAGATGGCGTTCTTAAGCACAAAGGTAGGCTGAGTGTGCCAAATTTTGATGGATTAAAGGATTTGATTTTGAAAGAGGCCCATAACGCATACTATTATATCCACCCTAATTCTAAAAAATGGTATAGAGGTTTGAAGGAGGTATATTAGTTGGGTGCAAATGAAAGTCTCATCCGTGAAGGGTGTTGTTCATCTTTGCAAGAAGGGTAAATTGAGCCCAAGGGTCGTGGGTCCTTACAAAATATTAAAAAGAGTTAGTAAGATTGCTTATGGACTTGAGTTGCCTAACGAGATGGAATTTCTTCGTCCTGTATTCTATGTGTCTATGTTGAGGAAGTGCGTAAGTGACTCAAACTCCATAGTGCCTTTGGAAGTTGTAAGTGTTGTGGAGGAAACTAGACATATGAAGAAGTTCCTGTGAAAATATTGAATTGTCAAGTAAAAAGGTTGAGGAATAGAGGTGTAGCATCTGTGAAAGTCCTTTGGAGGAAGCAACAGGTCAAAAGTGTTTCTAGGGAAGCTGAAGCGAACATGAAAAAGTGATAACCCTATCTCTTTGATTCTAATCAAGATGGGATACTACGATCCTTCCTATTTTAGAACCTCTTCTCCTTGCATGTCATTCTCATGTTATTTATCCATGGTTATGTGATTTTGATGTTGCCTTGTAAATGCTATATGTGACATGGTTTAAAGAATTTGAATGGTGCATATGTTGCATTTTTGTACATGGTGCATTTGGCATATGGTGCATGAATCTGTTCCTTAGAGCTTGCCTTAGCACATTTGGGGACAAATATTCCCAAGGGGGATATAATGTAAGACCCCACTTATGGCAGTAGAAGACATGCAAGAAATAAGTAGGGTATTATGACATGTAAGAAGGATTACAGCCCGTAAAGTGTGTTCGTAGAACTTGACACACTTGATGAAATTTGAGATCTTTCTAAAGTTCAGTCTACGACTTATCAGACGACTCATAAACTCCTCTACAAGTCATGGATAGTCTCGTAGAATGAGAATCAGTGAAAATGAGTCTCTAAAGTTTGGAAAAAGGCCACAAGACGAAACCCATCTACGGCCCCCGTAGACAGGGTCTTGTAGACCTGTCCGGCCAGAACTTTAATAGGGGTAAATTTGACCGTTCCTCTTTTTTCTAAGTCCAACCTACGTCGTTTTGACCCCATCTATATCCCTTATCAGCTTATACAACCCTAATTCATCTCATTCTTCATCATTCCAAAAACCCTAAGTCTCAAAGAACCCGCTCAATCTCTTCAAGGCATTCAAGGAAAGGCTGCAAGCTAGGGTTTCGGGTTCTCCATCTCTAAATAAGATTTTCTCCACAAAAATCACAACAAGGTATGTGGGTTTTATTGTGGGAACCTTCCTTCCCACAAGCCCAACCAATCTTCTTCTCAAACTACATGGATTTATGGATTATTCTATGGGTATTTATGAACTCTTGCTAATGATGATATTATTATGCCTTGTACACACAATTTCTATTTGAGTTCTTCAAGCAATGATGATTTATGCCAAAATATCATTGGATTTTGACTTTGTAATGAATATTTATGATATTAAAGTTATGTTCTCTATGATGCCATGAAAAGCTATAAGGAACTTATGGGTTTTAGTTGGTTTCCATGATACTCAAAACAAGGGCTTTACTACTATAATGGTGTGTTGATTTAAATAACGTTAAATGAGTTAATTTTACTTCTTTCTTGTCTCATACTCTTAAATTGCATGATTTTAAGTACGTGAGCATAAACTCTCCATGTTTGACTAAATTTACTTGACAAGGTTTTTTTTAAAGATTATTGCATGAGTTACAAGACAAGTATGTTATGATATATTGTGGGCTCCCAAGCATGTATTAAACTCATGAAAAGTTTCTATGATTTGCAAGTAAAATGTTGAGCCTTATTCTCTATATTCTACCCTCTTGTGAGTAATTAATGTCTACGTGAAGGGGTCAAGCATAATAACAATTTTACTCTCATGTACCAACTCTCACTAGAAGGGGTCTAGCATATTATAATCTCTACCCTCATGTCTAATACGATGCCTACTGGAAGGGGTCAAGTCTATGCATTGTTTTTACCCTTTAGTACAAGGTATATGCCACGTGTAGGGGTTAAGTATTTGAACGAGCTACTCATGCCATGTTATTATGTTCTATAAGTTATGCAAGTTATGGTTAAGCTTATGATTATTTCAAAGTATTCCGTGGGACTAGACTTTGCACCAAAACGAGGCTTAAGGTAGGGGATCGACCCAAGGGATCCTTATATAATGCCTTGGTCTCTTAACTATGTGCCACCATAGGTTTATATTATTTCCCTAAATGGGAGTTTACTAGTGGATCCATCTAGGACAAGTTACCCAGTATGTGGGGTCAAGCTTGGCTTACCTTGGCAAGTAAATCACTCCTTCATTTGGTGTGGAGTGAACATGGAGATTCCAAGTAGTAGCTCGCTCAGTCTTATATGTCGGTTAGAGTCTCCTCCCACATATGTATGATATATTATCCAAGTTTGATTATCTTCATGCATGTTTCAACTGAAGCATTGATTCTACATGTCATATTGAGCTTATGTCTATTGATTATAATTATGCAGTTTGATTATTATGGCTTATTTTCTTGTTGCATTGCACCCTACATACTTAGTACATTCCAAGTACTAACTCATACATTTTTCTTACATAATCTAACCATGTAGGAACCGGAGCTTCTTTTAGTCCTCCTCCTCCACGCAGTTAATCGGTTTGATGAAGGCTTGCTATTGGTGACCCATATTCGGGGACAATATTCATTTACTTTCACGCTTTTATTTTAAGGACTCTATTTTTGGATATTGTCTTTGAGGGTGTGGCCGGGAGATTCTTGGCACCCACTCCTTTCGTAGTTAGAGGTATTGTTGGATACATGGGTTGTATGTTATGATCTTGACTCTTATTATGTTTATGTATTTTTGGAGTTTTCCCTTAGTCTCTTATTCCCTTTTTGTGGTGAATGTTTGCTATGTTGACAAGGTGGAAGTCCCAAGTCCCTAAATGCCTCCATAGCGTGAGTTATACTTACCCGCCCCTTAGGCTTATTTGTTATGTGATTCATGTGTATCCCCTTCCCTACAACATCCCCATAGCGTGAGTCCAAACCCCCACTTCCCTTATAAATTAAGGTCAATGTGTGTATTAATCTTTCATTATTTCTGCAAAACCAAGGAACTGGTATGCATGCTTATGAGGCTTGTTTGGGGATCCTTTCGGGTTCCCATTCGTTGCGTCACGTCTATCCCGTAGGCTTGGGTCGTGACATTCTATGCCCTCAACCATGATACTAGAGGCATTGTTAGACACATATATGGAAGTCAATTTATTAAGGCATGATGCTTGAGCTTATTCTCTTGCTAGAGTTTGTTGAGATTTATCTTCCACTTTAATTTTTTACATTTTATTGGTGCTTCTTATCTAGCATGCTTAATGAATGGTAAGAAACTTAGTTGGTCCTTCGAGGTTCTAAATGTCATATCGTAACTTGGCCCTAGCTTGGATAGTAACAAACTTGTTATAAGCGCACAAGGTTTAAAGTGTACTAGGGAGTCTAATATGCCACGTTAAGTAGAGTCATATTTATAGGTATGAAGTGCACCACATCTATAAATAGGAGGCTATAAGATATATTAATATAATCTTCAGTTGTTTAATAATCTATGTTTTGCGATAGAGTGTACTTTAAGGCTTTTCCCTCAAATGCTTGTTTTTTGTTATTTCCAGAGAATGCCTCAAAAAAGAGCACCGATGCAAAGGAAACAACGCCAATGAGGAACAAGCCCCTTAAGTTCCACATGACCTGTTGGTCGAGCCAGTTAATAATATCGAGCTCCATACCACCATTCAAATGTTAGCCTAAGTCATGACGGTACAAGTGAATCAAAAGGGTATAGCTCCTAATTTTGTGACAACGGTGATGAGGGTTCGAGATTTCATAAGGATAAGTCTGCCGAAATTTCATGGATCCAAAGTGGATAAGGATCTGGAGGAATTTGTTGATGAGGTTTACAAGATATTGGCCATGGGTGTATCTCCATAAGAGATCATGAACTTAACACTTACCAACTCAAAGGTGTTGCTTGGATTTGGTATGAACAATGGAAGGATGAGAAGCAAATGAAATCGTTCCCATTACATGGGAGAAACTTAAGGGATCATTCTTTGATTGGTTCTTTCCTTAGAGTTGAGGGAAGAAAAAATCTAAGTTTTCATCAATCTTAGACAAGGGGGCATGAGAGTGAGAGAGTGTACCCTCAAATTCACTAGTTGTCCGAATATGCTCCATTTATGGTGTCCAATCCAAGGGCTAGAATGAGTAAGTTCGTATCGAGTTTTACAAACTTGGTGTCCAAGGAATGTTAGATAACCATGTTGATAAAATAAATGGGCATTTTGAGGCTTATGACTTATGCAGAACAAAAAGATGAAAAGCTAAGAAAAGACTAGGAGTCCAAGAGGGCTTGGGTTGATAGTGGTAGTTTTTTCTGCCAAAGGTCCGAAAATGGTGGAAATGGTCATTCTCTATTTGGGAAAAGGAAATACAATAAAAATTATTGTGACATATTGGCTACAAGGTTCAAAAATGATAAGGGCTCAAACCCCAAAGCTTAAGAAGGAGGTTCGAGTAGTAAGCTACTCCCACATGTAAGAAGTGCGAGAAAAGTTACAAGGGGGAGTTCTTAGCCAGATCTAATTTAGGTGTGGCAATCTAGTTCACCATGCTAAGGATCATAAAGGTGGAGGTGATTGAATCCAAGTAAATGGTCAGAGTCAAACTACAGGCTCACAGACTCACCAGGGTATTGCTTCAGGATTGGGTGTGGTGGTCAGTGCCAAAATAGGTTTTATGCTCTTCAAGTCCACTAGAATATAGAGGATTCATCAAATGTGGTTATGGGTATGTTGCAAAGTCTTTTACTTTAATGTGTATCCATTGTTGGACCCTGGTGCTAATATATCTTATGTATCCCCTTATGAGGACATGAGATTTGACATGTCTCCTGAGATCTTGTTAGAGCCTTTTTACACTTATACCCTTATTGGTAATTTAGTTTTAGCCAAGAGTCTATAGGAATTGCACAGTGTTGGTGCTCCATGACGTGACTTTATATAACCTCGTAACTTTATATAACCTCGTAGAACTTCAAATAACTGACTTTGATATTATTCTTGGCATTGATTGGCTTTATGGTTGTTATGACTCCATTAATTGTAGAACTCAAGTGGTTAGATTACAATTTTCTAATGAGCCAGTCCTAGAGGGATAAGGTATTGATGTCATGTTCAAGGTTTAATCTATATCATTCCATAAAGCTTAGGTAATTACTTCCAAGGGTTGCATCTATCACCTTGTCCAGGTTAGGGATACTACCTTTAAAGTCCTTGCTCTTGAGTTAGTCCCAGTTGTAAATGAGTTTTCTAATATTTTTCCAAATGATCTTCCTAGTATTCCTCCCAAAAGGAAAATTTACTTTGACATAAATCTTCTCCCTGATACCCAACCTATCTCTACTCCTCCCTATAGAATGGCTTCAACAACACTCAAGGAGTTACAGGATCAAATGAAAGATTTCTTGGATAAGGGCTTTATAAGGTCAAACATTTTACCATGGGGTTCTCTCGTATTATTTGTCAGAAAAAAGGATGGGTCGTTTCACATGTGTATAGAATATTGACAATTGGAAAGGTCATTATAAAGAACAAGTATTCCATTATGAGAATCAATGATTAACTCCAAGGGGAAAGCTATTTCTCTGAGATATATCTCTGATCCGGTTATCACTAATTGAGAGTAGGGAGTATGATATTCCAAAGATGACTTTTAGGACAAGGTTTGATTATTTTGAGTTTTTGATTATGTCATTCAGGTTAATTAATGCTCCTACAGACTTCATGGACTTAATTCATTGGATATCTAAGCCATACTTGGATATATTTATGGTGGTCTTTATTGATCATATATTGATTTACTCCCAAAGTGAGAAAAATCATAAGGGTGACTTGAGAATTGTATCACAGACCTTAAGGGGTTGTCATCTGTTTGCCAAACTTAGTAAATATGAGTTCCGACTGAGGTCTGTAGTATTTTTTGGTCACATTGTTTCTGATGATGATATTATGGTTTATCCCAAAAAAATAAAGGTGGTTAGGAATTGGCTTTGACCTTTATCTCCATAGGATATTCAGAGTTTCCTAGATTTGGATTGCTATTATAGAAGGTTTATAGAGATATTTTTATCAATTGTGTTGCCTTTAATTAAGTTGACTCAAAAGAAGGTGAAATTTCAATGGTCAGAATAGTGTGAGAAGAGCTTATAAACATTGAAGGATCATCTTACTTCAACCCCTATATTAACATTGCCGGAAGGATCAAAAGGACTTTTTTTGTATAGTGATGCCTCTCGGGTTGGACTTGGGTGTGTATTGATGCAACATGGTAGGGTTCTTCCTATTCCTCTAATAATTTTCAACTTCTCCTAGGAGTTTGGTCTAGGTATGTGATTATTCATTCATGAACTCCTTTCATCCATGAAGTCCAAACAAATTCTCAACTATTTCTACGAATTTCAAGTGTGGAAAATTATGAATTTTATGATATATCACTGAATTGTGCAATTTATGATTTATTCAACCGTTATTGACTCAGCTATGTATAGATTGACTTTAATTGCAGATTTTCAAGGTTTTCAATTAAGCTCTTCTCTATGTGATCTAGGGATCATAAAATTTAATATAGTTTCTTTCAGTTATGATTCAATTGATATAATTTTCTATGATTATAAACAACCTCATTCAAATTACATTATTTTAAATTAATTAAATGTGAATCCATGCTTTTACCCTAATTTTCACTACAAGTTATGATCATGAATGAATAAGATTCTCAAGTAAGTTTCATAACAAGTATGATTTAAAACCATATAACGTTATGCAAGAAATTATGAATGATTGCGAGTTTACTCATCTAAGTATGAATTCATAATGATGGAAGGCCTACACATATATTACACTAATTACCATGAAAATGGGCTTTTCTATGATCAAGTTTTATGAGGATGGATAGATGGTTGTGTATTGTCTTTCCACATATTAAGTTTCATGATTTATGATAAGTATTCCATGAGATTTTAACTTAGCATTGAGTGGACTTTGAGGTGGGGACTCAACCTAAGGGGTTCTTAGTAGTAATCTCTAGTCCCAGAACTACATGTCATCGTAGGATTTTGTCTATTTATACTTGCTTGTGAATTCACATATAGCCTATATTCATAACACCTATTTTTATCCGGTTGAGTTTACCTTGGCAAGTAGATCCCCCTTTTTCGGTGTATGGAAAAACATCAGAATTTCATATAATAGCTCGCATAGTCCAATTTTCGGTTATGGTTGATATCCCATATGTTTAAACTATCTATGACTCATGTCCTCTTATAATGTTCATTATGATTTTATTGTGCATTGACCATATAAATATTTTACTCGTATTTTTTTAAATGACTCTTGTATCATGCCTCATGATATTGTACATATTGCATTAATCACATACTTAGTACATTCAAAGTATTAATGCATACTTTTCTTTGTATGATTGTGTTATAATATAGGGCGAGACGGGTTTTTTCATCCTCTATGTGGCTAGTACAACCTTTAGCTTCAAAGATTAGTGAAATCTCATGATCCGAGGACATGTTATAATCCATTAGTCTAGCTATCCTATTTTCATTTTACTTCATTTTAGAGTTAGAGTTAGTTAGAGCATATCCTGGTAACCTATCTATAATTTAGAAGCTTTTTAGACATTATATAAAGGAGTCTATCTTGTCTTCTTACCTTACTAACCTATATTGAGATTTTCTAATTTTTCATTGTTACTTCCACATTCTTATGTCATCTTTATTTACCTTATATATGCTTGATATGCGAAGAGGCTTGGTTGGGTTTACCTTAGGAATCTTAATCATAGTGTCACGTATAGGGCCTGGCCTAGTTTGTGACACTAAATTATTACACAATTCATCAGTAGGATAATATGATTTGTATTTGTTCTTACTTGATTATATCCACATAGAAAGTTAAAGTTCTTAACAGATTTCAGCTTTCATTGTTTCAAGTTATTTCTACCCATAACTCTCATACAGTATTTTTGATATACTTATGTTTACGGCTTTCAACCTTATATACTAGTATATGTGCTATTCGTGCAAGCTTCTTTTTGCCTGGAAATGTTGCATTCATGTTGTAGGTGCGAGTAGAGGCTCCAATCGTCGATTATAATTGAAGTCCAAATTCAGCTAAGAGTCATTTAGGAGCCATGTCCTAATTTGATAATTTTGAATTTTAATTTTATATGTGTAGCCCTGCCACGTGCAGTCAATTTGTTACACATTAGAGACTTTTGTGAACACGTATGTAAAGTTAGTCAGTTTGGTTTTCCACTTCTTAGTTGAGTGTATTACAATGTAGCTGGTCTTATGTTTTCCAAATTTTACTTTCTTGATCCAAATAGTTGTGACATATAAGTTTCACATGTTATATTGCCCACTTCTCGACTTAATCAAATATTGAGGCTAATTGCGCTCTTCTCTAATTCATATATTGGGTATATAAATATTATTATTTTTTAAAAAGGTTGGTTGTGAGAATGGAAACTGAAAATAAGACACGTAGATGCAGGTATATGTTAGAATAGTTTCTGAAGGAATGGGGGATCATTTGCTTTGTAATGTTATTTGGAGAGAGATCATATGCCAAAAGAGAGTTATACGCTACGATAGGTATATTTGGCCAACTGAATTTGTAATGTAAGTTGTCAACATTAACGTTCTAAATCAAATTACAATGTCACCCAAAGCATAAATTACAATCATCTTTTTTTAATAAGAGCCAAGACACCATCACCATAGTTGGATGAGTTATGAACATATGTACGAAAGGTACACCTTATATAAGTAATTTAGCTACGAGTCTTTGCTGCTTAACGGCTGATTTAGTTTACTGTTTTTTCCCCTAACTACTGTCTCCACAAAGAATTTTCCAGTGGAATATGGTTGATTTTACATTTATTTTTTTAACTCTAGATTAGTTGTAACGCAAAAACACTGGTCACTTTCACATTTTAGTACACTCAAGTCCCCTTTTCCCATTTGGTTAAAACACATTACACGTATATCACTTGGTTAACACTCCATCTATCTCAATTTATACAAAAACAAAAAACTCCTTTTTAATCAGTCTAAAAAAAAAAGACACAATTTTATATTTAGTAATAACTTAAAGTTAAAATGTCCATATTACCTATGAAATAATTTCTAGCCACACAAATATCTATGACCTAATTTTAAATCACAAGTTTCAGAAATCTTTCTTTTTTTTTTCCTAAAACCTCATGCCAAATGAAACTAACTCATATAAATTGAGACGGAGGGAGTAATAAAAGTTCAAACGAAGAGTTATCCAGTGTCTCCAATTTCTTGTCTCATTTGCCAGGGAAAATTTTAGTCCATAACAATGGTGTATTGCAAGTTTGCAGCAAAAGCATAGGATCTGAACATATTTGCATTCCATTGTACAGAAAGAAGAATCCTTCCTACACTAACTATATTTACATGCTAGCCCAACTAACTACTTAAGTGAATCAACAGCAAATCATACAACTAGATAATAGAAAAGGAAAATTAATAACTAAGATAAGCAAATGGAGCCAAAAGGAGCTAAGCTTGATGCATATTTCCAAGTTTATTATTCTTATCCAAGTAATCAAGAGGAGTAAAATCATAGAAGCATCTACAGTAAGCCCAAGCCTTATGGATCTCATGATTTATTAGGCAAGGGTGGTCGAGGTGGAAGGATTAAGCTGGCAAGCTCGTCATTTAGCTTTACAGGGAGTGGTGGCATCTGCTTCATTATTTCTGGCATATCGTTCAAGCTGCAACAAATACTTTTCTTAGCATCATAGAATCATAGTGAAGGACTTCGTTGTCCTCAAAAATATTAAGGAGACAGCAAAGCAAACATTTCAGATCAAGAAATCACGCATAAAAACATCCTATTTAGCTTTAGTATACTTGAATAACAGAATACCTAATTTTGAATAAGATTTTTCAGGATAACTATGAGAATAACAAGTTTCTTTTTAGTTTCAAAAAAGCATCACATATATTTTCAATTATAATTCAAAATTTTAGAAAATTTTTATTTTAACCCAAACTGAAACAAGACATATTAGCTAATCTAGAAAATCAACAAGAGTGAAAAGACAAGACACATTAGCTAAATCTGGAGAATGAACAGGAATCAAAAGACGTTCCTGAATTGCTAAATGTTCATAACAGTTACTCCGTCCCAAATTATGTGATACACTTAAAGTGTACATAGTATTTTAAAAAGAAAGACTTTTGAAACTTGTAGTTTAAGACCGCCTATAAATTTTGTGTGGCTGCAAACCATCTCATTAAGAAAATTAAAAGTCAAAATTAAGAATCCCTTAATATAGAGAGGTATAATTCTTCTTGGGGCAAACTTAAAAAAATTCATCATGTAAATTAGGGCATAGGAAGTACAAGTCCAAGCCATAAATGACGCAAATAGATTACAGAAGTTTGAGAAAAATAAGATAAGCACGCATGCAAAAGTATCACTAAACAAAAGCATGTATATCCCCCTGCAAGTAAGATTCCTTTATGCCAAAGAAATCGCGCATAAGATTCACTGCATGTACACACTGCAAGCAAACATACACGTAAACAACTACACTGAAAAGGGAAAGGAGAATCCAGAACATACTCATTTAAGATGGTTAAGATATTGTTTCGAGCTTGAGTGAAAAGGTTAATGTTTTCTTGGATCTGCATGGAAACAAAAAAAAGGTTAATACTACGAATAACCAAAAGATATGCTTTGCATTGTAAATTATGAGGAACAACATATCCACATGGATTAACACAGAATACAACTGACTTGGCCTTAGTACAGCATCATAGGAGTTATTGCAACACAATATGTAATGGGTGCGTGAAATAAAAAGAGGGATCTCACTAGCAAATATTATTCAAAAACAAAGGGATGTAGCACACTCAATAAACATACAGAGAGAGAATTATAGGAACGGTGATTATGCTGTTGAAATCTAAGGGAATCGGTAACAGATAAAATCAGAGAAAGAGAAGGGATATGAGAGATGGAGAGAACAAGCACGTGCAGAAGGAAAATTTCAACAGATTTGCCTGCCTACAAAATGTTGGCACTATACCATTTAGCCATCCCCGCAACTTTATCCATTAAACAAGGTTACCCGTGTCCCAAACAAAGTCCAATCCTTGCGATTCTCTCCTCTCCATTTTCTTGCACGACTACACCCCCAGGCCCCATCCCAAATAAGAACCTTTTCATCATTGTTCAATAAAACAATCTGCTCACTCCTGAACTGCAAATGGTGTTTGATGATCGGGCATTCCAACATCTTTGTAGCATGGAAACATAGAAAACATGGTATATTCGAGCCTCATCCGGTAAATCCAGTTCATAGGCCACGTCTCCAATTCTCTTAAGAACCTTAAATAGACCAAAGTAACATCTTCCAAACTTATGGTAGGGTTGCAATCTGATAAGAGTGCTGTATATAGGTATTTAATTTCATAAACATCCATTCTCCTACTTCAAACTTGATAAGGTGCCGCCTCTTAGTAGCAAATTCCTTCATCCTTTGATGAGCTTTAACAAGATTGTGCTTTAGCAAATCCATCACTGTATTACGTTGAAGCATATACAACCCCACCAGTTCAATGGCACTAGTGCTCATGACATATCGAACAATAGTAGGAGGTTCTCTACCATAAAGAGCCTGGAAAGGTCATCTCGGCAACTTTCTGGTACATTCTATTGTACCAATACTCGGCCCAAGGTATAGGTGCCCACACATGTGGTCATCACCCATGAAACAGCGAAAATCCTGCTCACCACCCTTATTGAGAGCTTCAGACTGACCATCCATTTGCAGATGATATGCAGTGCTCATAGATGGTGTTTTTCCTAGGAGCCAGTGAATTTTTTCCAGAAGAGAGCCCATAAGTTTGGGATCGTGGTCTGTGAGAATGACCTTGGGATGCCCATGAAGCCTAATAATTTCAGAAGCAAATGAAGAAGCCACAGTTTGAGCTGTGAAGATAGAAGCAAAGGCAATGATTGCCCATATTTGGATTACTTGTCAACCAATGTCAAGATTGTTGCCTTCCCTTAGAGCCCAAAAGGCAAGTAGTAAACATTAGGGCTGACAAAGTAGAGGTTGTAAATCCCGCACTGGCTGTTTAAGCAATTTCTCATTTGTTAACGTTTTTGGCAAGCAACAAAAGCCTGAACCTCCTGGCACATCCCTTTCCAAAAGAAACTGGATGAAATGAGATGAAAGGTGTGCAACACACCAGCATGGCTACCAAAAGGGGTAGAGTTGACCTAATGAAGTAATCGTAAATGAGTCCCCTGGAAATAGTGGGCATAGTTGTGCCAACTCGAAATCCAAACTTTTTGGATATTTTGTTTGGACTTTGCATTTTATTTTTAAAATTAATGATCTTGGATTGGATATTGGATTCAGTACAATAATATTTCGAATATCTGAAAATCCGAAATTTTTATGCCCCATATCAGTCCTATTCATATCACGTGTCCAGTGCTAATAAGCCCAATTTTTAAAAGGTCCAACAGTTATCACTCTATGGAGTGCAGAAAAAGATGATTCTTTAACATGGTTCCTGGTCACACAAAACAGCTTGAGCAAATTTATGAACTCCTTGTAACACCGTGAGTTACACAAGCTCTCCTAATCACAATCCAAGCAAAACGGGAGATTTTCATCAGGGGAGCAAATTTGTGAACTCCTTGTAACACCGTGAGATACACAAGCTCTCCTAATCACAATCCAAGCAAAACGGGAGACTTTCATCAGGGGGGCCCCTTAATAATTCTACAAGGTTGTTTCCATCCAAGATAAGGTTACTACTATTAGATGGGAAATTCACGGGGGCTTCTCTGCGTAAAAAATGCTACAAAATTTTGTTCATCAAGACACCATCGAATATCTCATGCTTCTCTTGGTTAGTGGCAAGGGAGACTTGCCTCACTCAATCTAACCTCCAAGCTATGTTGTTTAGACTCTTTAAAAAAATCGATGGGTGTGTAGGATACTACAAAAGTAGTGTATTTTCAAAGAATTTGACAAGGGTGCGGCAACAAATTTTTGGAGAGTCCGAGCAACATAGCCACCGGGGAAGAGGAATCCAATTATGTAACAGATACCCTTTATGTGAACAGCAAACATAAATGTATGCCACATATTTGTGCACTGTACGGTCACAAGACAGTTTCAAGTATGTTTTTTTATCACTTTATGCAATACTTGACATATGTTAAATATGCCAAACTTCATGTTAGATCAGCTGCATAGTGGGTTTTTTCTTCCAAATAGGAAGTTATCATGATGAATCTTCTGCGCAGTTGGAACAAAGAGGGTTGCAAGAAGATATCCGGAAAGTGTACAGTACCATTCCTCAATCCATTCGGGGGATAGTATGACTTGAAAAATATTGAAGAATCTTTCAAGGCAAACGAAGAAGTATACTTGGCCTTAAACACACTTGTATATTTTAGCTAGCTTTGTGCTGCAACCTCATTTCTATGCATGATCTAATTGCAATCCTAGTTACAATTGAGGAATTCACCTTTTATAACTATGCACTGGCCTAGTGAATAGCATGCTATTGAGGCCAAGAATGTGAAAGACCGTGGGATTTACAAAACACGCGCTGAAAATTCTACAAATCTTGGATGAGTTACCAAATACGCAAGGGAATTGGGCATCGTGTCTTGAACCATTTCCTAAAAAAAATATGAAGACAAAATCCACCGATCCAACATAGGTCACTGCTCACCAGTCCAACTATACCGATTTTGTGGAGAAGGAACTCAAATTGTCTTTGGTTAAAAGTCAGTGATAACAAAACTAACAATCGCAAGCCATGACACCCCCAATATAATATCTGACCCATGTAAAGGGACCACATACAACTCAATGTCTAGTGCGCTATCTTAGATCGTGAGAGGAACATCCCCTACCACCCTTCACAATGTTGCCGATGACCATTACCAACAACCACCAAAAAGCTATGTTATGGTTCCACTATGCAGTTTACAAATTTCGAGACCTTAGTTGGATGCATTATGGTTGCTTCAACCCACGAGCAGCTGTACTGGAGAACCATCCAAGGTAACCTTAGAATCATAGAGTAGTCAAAGAATAGTAAAGTAGTCAAAGCGTCAAAGCCAAGATATGGTTGGATATCGTAGAGTGGGCCTGGACTTCGAGACATTACAACTTCTCCGCCAAGATATCATCAGAGACGAAGGCATCTGGAAAAGCTATTTTATATAATGATTCCTCTTCTGACTTTTAGTAACCGTACTAGCCTTGAACTTGTGAGTTGACTAGTATTTCACATCATGATAGTAGTAGAGTCCTCCTCTCACCGGTGGAGTGAGGCATATCAAGGAAATTTTAGTTGTTGGAGAAGTGGATAGGTTTGGTAAAGGTGCAGTTGTGGATGTGCTAGGGCTAGCAAAAGTGGATGTCTTTTTGGCTTTAGAATTGGACCCCTTCTCGAAGTCATTGCTCTTGTAAATGGGCCAATCATATAAATTCCTTCAATGACTTGGACATATAAACTAACCCAATTGTTTAAACAGAAGCCCAGAAAAGAAGCATTATTAGACAAAGAAATTTTATGGTAACGCCACCGTTTCATTTGGTATGGCCAAAATGCATTTAATAGATGACAAACGTGGAGGATTTTTTGTGGTATGGCCAAAATGTGTTTAATAGACAACAATCATAGAGGATTTTTAGAACATCTGGACATTCGGTCTCTGGCATCCTCTTTGTGAAGAGCACAGTAGTTCCTCAACAAAGCAGACCAATCCACTAGCTACATGTTGCGATAAAGCCATTGCTACTGTGAGAAATATTGGAAAAGAATATTATTGAATTGTGTATTTATATTATTACATTGAGACCCTATTTATAGATACTATATTAGACTCTGTTTCCAATAGGATACTATAATACAATCTTTTTCCAAGTAGGATTCTATATACTATTGTCATTCCTATTCCTATTCTAAGTAGCATTGTATTTACCTACTCCTATTCTAACACTCCCCCCCTCAAGCTAGTGCATACATGTCATATGTACCTAGCTTGTTACAAATGTAATTAATACGAGGATCGATGAAGAATTTGATGAGATATCTACAAGTTGATCACTTGACTTCACAAAATCGACAATCAATCTTAGCATGCTTAGTCTTCTCATGAAATACTGGATTTGATGTACGATGTCGATAAACACAATGTGACAAGTTCTTGAATTACAGCGTTGAACTTCCCAAACCAAGTTCAAAAGAACATTTCATACCGCAGAGTGACTTACACAAACAACATACAAGGTTGTCAAATGACATACAAGGCTACCAAACTCACTTTGAGCAACAAAATCAGGTGGTTGCTCCATATAAATTTCTTCCTCGAGATCATCACAGAGAAAAACATTCTTAATGCTCAACTGATTAAAAGGTCAAAGAGAATGACAATATGGATCATTTCGAAATTGTTCCAAGAAAGCCACTTTAAAACTGGTCGAAACTTGCTTATGCACCGAATATTAAATTTAATGGCTGAAAGTGGACATAAATACAGAAATTAAATTGTATGGCTAGGGTCTTAATGATAACATTACCCTACGGAGAAAGAGAATTATATCACATCCAATAAACATACACAATAAATCGATAAAAGTACTAAGCATAACACACCCGATAAACATACACAATAAAAATTACTGGAACAAGGTTTATTGCTCAATTCCAACAACAGCAGCAACAACATACCTCGTGAAATTTCACTAAGTTAGGCCTGGGGAGGGTAAAGTATACGTAGACCTTAACATTACCTCAAGGGGATAAAGAGGTTATTTTCAAAAGACCTCGGCTCAATTGCATCAAACCCAAGTAAAAGAAGAAGAAAACAATGAAGACAACATAGCAGTTAATAAGAAAAACAATGTATAGTCTACAAAAAACAACAATAACAACAACAAAATAGAATGATAATTGAAACACAATAAACAACATATGGCAAGAAACTACAAGGGTACGACACATACTATGACAGGCACTAACAAGCCTAAACCTCCGTAGGGAAAGATAACTACCCCTATTAGCTTCCTATCCTAATACGCGACCTGCACTCTTCCATATCTAGAGTCATGCACTCGATAATATGAAATAGCACCATGGTCTGTCTAATCACCCATCCAAGACTCTTTGGCCCAACTCCGCTCTTCTGTGTACCCCTACAACTAGCCTCTCGCACCTCCTCGCTAGGGAATAAAGAGAGATAGACCATCAGTGGAGAGGAAGATTTTAGTAAAATTACCTGCCTACAAAATATTGTCGTAATCAATTTCCCTGTTCTTGTTTATCACCCAACTACACAGTTAAGCCCATCAACTTGTGTGTCGTACATTGTCCAATAATCTCTGTGATGGTCTGCTTTCTCTTGTCTTCTACACAACAATTTATTGGTCCAATATTTGCTTCCACAACTAACTAATCATCCCTTGCAGGCCTGTCTCCATTATCTTCATGTCAAGGGATCTTGCTACCATATATTAACAGGCGAATAATGGAATGAAGCTCAATGTGTTTAAAATCTTTACCACTCTTGATTGTAGCCAAATGGTCGAGAAAGGTACTGTTCAATATCATTATTATCATATATCATATATTATTAAAAGTAGGACGCCCCTTAGTTGAAAGTTGGATTACGAAAGTACCCTTTAAAGTTAATTAATTATTTTAACTTTCATAATTTAAAAAATAATATTTTTTATTAAAGAAATAAATCAATTTCATTAAGCTTTGTCAAATGTTCTTAACTGTCAACATTGTTTTTTAATTAAGTGAAAAGTTGCACGTTGAACTTCTCCAACATTTTTGTCCCTTTTTCTTCTTCTTTTTATTGCATTATTATTGATAATAAAGCTATATAATTATTATATATTTATTGACGTTAAATTTATACCAATGCGGATAATGAATAATTATAAAAGTCAAAAAATTAAAAGATATCTTTATGGCCTCCATTCATATTTATCTTCTTTTTTTTTCCTTTTATTTAAACCATTTTTCCTTCATTATTTATTTTTTTAATCTTATTTTTTACTATCTAAAAAAGTCTTTACATTTATGTAATCTCTAATACATCTCTTAATTACATGTTCTTAATTATTAATTTCTGTTTTTTAGGTTAAAAAGTTCAAGTGTCATTGTCATTAATTCCTCTCATTAGAATATGAAGAAAGATAAATACCCTCAACATTTTTCTATTACTAAAATTCCTCCTTTTTGCTTTCTGTTTCTTCCATTTTTTTTCCTTTTGTAAGTCTTTTTTTCCCTGTTTCTTATTTTATTCCTTTGTTGAATATATTAATATAATTTCTGTATTGAATGTGTTATTGATGGAATCTTTAGTGAAATAGTAATTTTCTCCAATAATAACAACATATTGTTGCTAATTTGCTTTAGAAATTTAGAGTATTATATTGGATGATTTATCTGTTCCTGTTAACATATGAGATTCATTTATATATGTCTCATTGTGCTCAACTTAGGTGATGGAGTTGGTTATGAAGTTGGAAGAAGAGATAGTGGTAGAGGCCAAATCAATGGAGATGCGTTAGCTTTGAATTTCATGCGCAAATATTCTGGGTATATACTTTTGGTACAATAATTCATAATAAGATTTTACACTTATTCCTCTGATTCAATTTTGAGCAACCATGTTTCAGTTTTTTCCCTTACTTTGTATACTTTGTAGGAAAGAAAATGATAAAAAAATTTAACTGGTAAATATGACTATTTTCAAAAAAAATATTGGAGTCTTTCAATGATGTTTAATGTCATTTAGGAGGAAACTTAATTTTATCTAATTTTGGTTATGAATTTTAAGAATAAATTAAAATTAGAAGACTCGATATAGAAAGATTTGTAAGATAATTAAAGCATTGAAGGAGAAAATTCAAAAGTCGAATTTAAGGTACATACTTTGTCATAGAAAATTATGTGTCTTATTCTTCTTTTGTTAAAGAAGTGTGACAATGTTATAAAATAAGGGACGACTTGCAATGCACGTTTCGTAAGACTATTTGATACAAATCTCTGATTGAATTCAAAGAAAGATTTCTTTCTCATGATTTCTAGTGCCTTAAATACACACATGGCTCGCAGAAGTCAAAAGCAATCAATGAAAGCATGTCGACTAGAGTTTCCGATTTCCTATCAAGAGAGGACTTCAACGGATAGAACAAAATGGACACAACACCGTTCTTTTAAGAATAAAACCTTGCCGCTCCAGGAGACAAGAATGAGATCAAAATGTCTATTTTGCCTCAATTCCTCCCATTCGAGGCAAAGTTTACGTAAGCTGGTTTTCCTTCATACCAATGAATACCTAAATTTGCCCCCTTAAAAATAATGCAAGTTTATGCTCACAGAAAAAGAGATAAGAGGTAAATATTCTAAGTTTTTCATGGAAATAATATTTCCTTCGTCCCAATTTTTATATGACACTTTCTAGTACATCGCAATACGTTAGACATGATTAAGGCAACTCTCGTTTTTTTTCAAATTCATTTAAACAATTCAACTCATAGTTTGATGTCTCCCCCGTTCTAATGACTTACCAATTATTTTAAGAAGTTCTTGTTCCTTTACTAATGTAATATACAAGTCAAATATCCTAAAAACTCCATCACTACTTAAACTACATCACATTCAGAGAAAATAAGGTGAGGTAGGTGGGGATAAACATGTCAGAAGCATCAGCTGACCTTAAAAATAGTAAAATTTGCAGATATTTGATCCAAGGCCTGAGCGTTTTGTTCAAGAAGTTGTCCAGTGGGACCACCAATGGCTGCAAAAATTACAAGATATACACATTACTCAGAAATTCCAACCAAAAAAAAAAATTGAAGTGAAGAGAACTCAGAAAATATACAAGGTTACTTTACGGTTGCATATTACAACAGAAATATTGGTTGTTCTTTTTTATTCCATTTTGCATCAGTGCACAACGAAATAGAGCATTCCATGATTAATTCATGGAAAGGAACAGCAGATATTCTCCATATTACATGATATCTTCTGTGCTACATTCCTCTTTAATGAATATCAAATTTCCAGAAGAATAGAGAAAATCCTTTTCTTATTTTTCTTTGCACTGAACCTATTATTCTTTGCACTGAACCTATTTGGATTAGCTTATTTAAGTGTTTTTAGCCAAAATAATTTATAAGAACTTTTGGAGTGTTATATTAAATTTTAAAAGTGCTTATACGCACTCAGTTATAAGCTAAATGATAAAAACAAGTCAAAGTCATAAGTTAGAAATCCTAAGTTATGGCTTTTGGCTTATAAGTCAAAGGCCAAAAGTGTTGACACCCAATTTTGTCCCTCCATAATATAAATTAATTGTCGAACTACTTCAATTTTTCAACAATTTCAGATAATTCTTTTTGGAAAATTTGAAAAAATATGTATATATTAAGTTATTTTAGTGTTAATATTTTAATTTTTAAATCATATATTTATTCAAAAATCATTCCAAAAAAATTTTATTTTTGTTCATTATCTTGATTTAAGTATAAATTATTTTAGAGTCAATTAGTCTATACAACAACAACAACATACCTAGTGGAATCCCAGAAGTGGGGTCTGGGGAGGGCAGAATGTACGCATACCTTACCACTACTTTATTTTGATAATTTTAAGAAGCTTTTTAATCGATTTGTATTAATTAGTCTTATAGCCGAAATTAACCAACTAATCCAATTCGGCTATATTTTAAATTCTAAATTGGCCATGATTACAATTTGAAATGGCTAAATCTCCAATTCAATTTCCCACCCCTAGCCCACTTTAGATCAATTATGGGTCCATTTTGGACTGAAATTTTCGACCCAAAACCTCTTTAAACCCGGGCCATCTTCTTCAGCTTCAATCCATCACAAATACATTGCATACATCATCTAGGCTCACACTCCATACACGCGCCCTGTTCCTCTTCTCTTCCTTCTCTTTCCCTCATGCGTCCTCACCATCACTCGTGCACCTCCTTCCCCCTTCAACGTTCCTCAAGTTCGCAGCAACCAATGTCCAAAACAACCAAGCGACATGTCCCTTTCCCATATCCCTCCATACCCCTCAACATTCAAAAAATCCTCCATATGTCTCCATCTTGTTTCTCATACGTCCTTGCCTTTGCATCAGACCGACGAAATCGATGGTCCGTTGGAAAGATTTCCAATCATTTCAGCATATTCCTTACCTGGGAAGTAATTTGAATTTTGAATTTTGGTTTTCTCCATTTCTTATCCCCTTTTTCCCCTAAATTGATTTGAATTTCTTCCTATATATACCCCTGCCTGCTTAACGTTTGGGGGGATTTTTGAAGGTTAGGTTTTAAGGTCACACAAAGAGAAAATACAGAAAGGAATTAGGCATAATAAAAGTAGAAATCCCAGGCAAAACATTTTATTCTATTAGCATCTAAACACCAAAAATCTATTTGTTTGTTTTCCGTCGTAAACTCTCATCGGACATCAAGTTTGGAATCACGCTAGTTGTACCCTTTAGCTCGTCGTACCAATTTTGCTGCTCCTAAAAAGGAGGATTGATTATAAGCTTAAAAAGGGCTGGTTTACAGCCTATATGCAGAGAAAGTTGGTGCGTATACATTGATATATTTCAGTATATACAGCAGTCAACATGGGCCGAAAGCCCAAAATTTCTGGACGCAGCAGTTCAGGAAGGTTAAACTTTCAAAATTACAGGTCTTGGGACATTGATATACAGATTTTGGAGAAAAACAGGGGCTGCATATACTGATATACAGTGTATATACAGGTGTGATACAAAAGCGGGGATGGACCTAAGGCCCAAAAGAGCTGGAGATAGATTTGCACAGGCTACAAAATGTGCTATGCAGGCCCAGAAGATGTTTATTTTATGTTAGTAGTTTAGGACAGGTCAATTTGGACCTCCCAAGCCCAAAGCTAAAATTATATTTATTTATTATTTATTGTGCTTATTTAGATAATGTTAACTCTAACTCTCACATTATTTGTTTAACTTAATTAAATTCCCAAAGTTGAACCATTTTATGTTAGTTTATTCTCTATCACAATAATTTGATATCTTGCCTCATTTAGTCATTTCTGACAAATTTAGCCACTTACATTTGAACCCTTACCTACTCAAAATGGACATTTGAAATCTTCCCCTTTTCTCTAAAATTTTTAAGACTTTCTAGTTAAAGTCTTTTAAATTAAGTTTTATTAATTTCTCTAAAAAAATTAAGTGGCGATTCTCCCATTTTTTTCCCCCAAAAAAAAATGTTTTTTCTTAAATTAAATAAGCTAAACTCGATTTTTTTTTTTTCAAATAGCCCTTTTTTCCAATTAACAAAAAGCCAATCCAATCAGGCTCAAACTGAAATCTTCTATGCAATCACTGAGGGACTAACTCTTCCGAAGTGTATAAGCAGCATTCCTGATTATTTTCAATGTTATAAACTTCTAAAAATCATGACTTGGTTTTTCGAAACACACAAATTAAATTCTCAAAAAAAAGAAGTTAGAAGGAAGGGAGGAAAAAGTCTCTAGTAACAACACTTAATTCTGCATGAAGACAGTTTTCGAGTAACTATTGAAAAAATAAGAACGGAGGATGGTAGTACTTAAAGGAGATCTAGTTTAATATTTTCACTATCATAAATAGATTCCCTCTGTTTAATCAATTTGATTACCTTTGTATAGATTAGCACAACACAAGTTTAGAGGATTCCCCAAGCCCTAGGTCTTGGAGTTCAAAGTACTTGATAAATGTCAACATTCAGAAATACTAACTTGGCTGAGAATCAGACATGTCAATAGAGACTTCGCATTTCACTAGCAAAACAGATGAAAAATAGATGGTTGAGTATATTGAGTTTCGCATCTCAACTCTTCTAGCTTTGAGCCTTTCCTTTATATGCTTATTTTCAACATTAGGCATATCCGAGAACAAGTGTAATCTCAGGATGAAACCTCAATAAAACCATACCTTATAGGAAGATCGAGATGACTAAAGGCCCTTGTATATTCACCAAGCCACCATGCACAACTAATGCCACAAATGATGATCTCAGATTATGCATGTAGCGGACACAAGGGTGATGTGCTAACCATATTTATTGATTCATTTCATCTTTCCAATTACATAAACATTCCTCTACATTCAATTTCAGGCATGACTATATAGACCCGCACACAAGCAAGACTCCCGACATGGTTCATTTGATATATAGTTCTCAAATTTCACTTAACTTTTAAATGTAAACTCAAAAGAGTGAATAAGGACCAACAACCTTTGTACGAAATTCCATCATCGCAGTCCATTGACATAACAGATTGAGCATAGGGAGGACCATTTGCACGATTTGCAACATGAGAAGATTTTGGCATAGAATCTGTAACTTTTTCCTAAGATTAAAAAAAAAATGTTAGTATGAAAAAGAAGTTATTATTTGACAAAAGTACCGAACAGAAGAATCATCAAAATGCTGCTAAATAATAATTTTCTCTAAGAAGTTGTAGTTCAATTGTACGTAAAAAAGTTTCCTTAGTTGTTTGATCCACAAGTAATTTGAGCAAATATCTCAAATAACATTCACTAAGCTGTCTAAAAGAATCAGGACTTAGAAGAAAACATGGATGCACACCAGTTGAAAGATGTAGACGAGCCCTTTAGCATTCAATGAGGACTTAGGAATCTGGAATTGAAATAAACCATAGAAGCATAGCAGTCCAAGAAAGTGCATAAAGCCTTTTGCATTCAATCAGAACCTAACCTAAAGTGTACAAACAATGACGACATACCCAGTGAAATCCCACAAGTGGGGTTTGGAGAGGGTAGAGTGTACACAGACCTTACCATTATCTCACGGAAATAGAGAGGTGATTTTCGAAACACCCTCGGCTCAAATGTATCAGTCCCAAATAAAAGAAGAAAAAAATAATAGATATAGAATAGCAAAACGAAGAGCAAAGTCAATTTTCCAAGAAAAAACAATAAAAGTAGCAAAATACTCGAAAAGAAATAACAACACAACTATAATGGCATGACTAATCCTATGACAAACCTCAAAACCATCACAAGGCAAGACAACATCCTACCCATCCTAGCCTTCTACCCTAATACGTCACTTCCCCTCCTTTCTAACCGAGGTCAATATCCTTGGCGATATGAAGCTAAGTCATATCCTATCTAATCACTCCCTCACCACTACTTTTTTGGTCTACCCCTACCACTCCGCATAACCCTTAAATCCAACCTTTGCATCTCCTAACTGGGGTGTCGACACACCTCCTTTGCACATACTTAAATCATCTCAATCTTACTTGTCTCATCTTGTAAGCCATAGAGGCCACTCCCACCTTCTACCAAATAACCTCATTCCTAATCTTGTTACTCCTAGTACGTTCACACATCAATCTCAATATCCTCGTCTCTGCAATATGCATCTTCTAAATGTGTGAGTTTTTGACTGGCTATCACTCCACCCCATATAACAAAGACAGTTTAAGCACCATTCTATAGAATTTACCTTTAAGTTTAGGTGGTACCTTCTTATCATACAATGCTTCAGGGGCAAGCCTCTATTTTATCCATGCTACCCAAATCCGATGTGTGTGACATCATGTCGATGTTCCCACTACTCTGAATGACGAACCCAAGATATTTAAAGTGCTCTCTCTCTTGGAAATAGGTTGACAGACAAGCCACACTTTTATGCTCGCTTCATCCAATGCAACACTGAATTACACTTCGCTAAAGTGTAAGAGCCATTTTTCCCCTAAAAAATTAAGACTGCAACATTTTATAACCCCCAGATTTGGGCCATTCAACCATATGAAGGCTTAAATAAGGGCGAGTAGCTTTAACAATCACTGAAGCACCAGAGTTTTGTGTATCAAGAAAGACAAAATTGGCAACAAACCTTCACTTTTTTCTCAATCATCAAAACATACAAACTGCATACAAAACCAAAGAGGAAAGGCCATGATTTTTGTTAGGGTAGGTTAAACTCCCAAATTGGTTGGGAAATGGACAGGTGATCTGCTTTTGGAATTGGGTTAAAGTCCCACATTGGGCAATCCTCCCCTCATGAGCCAGCTTTTGGGGTTGAGAGTTAAGTCCTAGGTGCCATATCTCTAATTTATTCGATGTTGACCAAATTAAATAGTCTACGCTCCAAATGTTCATCCCTAGGCGTGAGGCTGGTGTTGAAGAATTAAAAAAGCCCCACACCGCTGGTTATTGAGACTTGGGTAATCCTCCTTTTCTTTAAGCTAGCTATTAGGATCTGAGTTAAGCCCAAAACATAATTTTACATGGTAACCGAGCTAGATTTATCCCTGTTTGGGCTTTGATCCACGCTCCAGTTGGGCTTGGGGATGAAAGGGGTTTAGAATGGATTAAAGTCCAACATTGATTAGGGAATAGATCGGTGGTCTGTTTATACGGACTCAGTCAATCCTCCCATAATGAGCAAGCTTTTGGGATTGAGTTAAGTTTAGGCGACATATCTTTACGTTTTACTCAAAATTGCTTGGACTTAAATGCAGGTATCCTTTACGAGTGCGGATCTAGAGGTTGGGTCCTCTATGATCTAAATTTTAAGATTTGACTATATGAATCTATGTATGGATACAAGTGCAAGGATTCGACAAAAATTAACTCAAATATCTAAAAATAGAGTTATAAAACATAAATTATGAAATATTATGTGTAAAACTTGAGTAGAAAACATTGATCTCTCGGAGAATCTTGAAAGGAGATAAAAGGAAAGGAATGACAATAGAAATTTATAAATATAAGGTATTCATTTTCTTCAGTTTCACCTTAGTTTTTATTTGATTACAGAAATCATTGAATCTGTCCAAAATTTCTCCCTTGAATTTGGTTAAAGAACCCAAAACTGGTCGACTCAACTTTCCCACGTGTGCACAACCTTGCGAAAAGTTTTTGTGGTCTCTCTACGTAATTTGCTAAACCAATTTATGCATGTCTCTACCTCTGGGGCAAGAATGTGCAAAGAAAGAGTGTTGACACTCTTGTTAGGAGGTGCGAGAGGTTGAATTTAAGGGTTATGCGGAAGGGTAGAGGTAAACCAAAAAGGTACTCGGGAGAGGTGATTAGATAGGATATGTGAAGCTTCATATCACCGAGGACATGATCATAGATAGAAAGAAATGGAGGTTGCATATTAGGGTAGATTAGTAGGCTGGCAGTAGTAGGATGTTATATTGCCTTGTGTTGTAGTAGGTTAGTAGGATTAGGCATGTCTTTTTATATTGTGTTGTTACGGTCCGTCAGTTATTTTGCCACTTTTTATTTTTTTTTCATATATATAGAGTTCTAAGTTGCGTGGACTCTTCACTTTCGATGCCACACTCGTGTCGTGTTCTCCAAAAGTACACTACTTTTGGACAATCCGAGATGCATCTATTGACATTTTTGAAGAATTTGAGCAACATAGATAGAGTTGGCATTGCTTTTCATTTTAGTCGCTATTCTATATCTATTATTTTTTTGCTTTTGGGATTGTTATATTTGAGTCGAGGGTCTTCTGAAAACAGTCTCTCTAACTCTATGATATTGTGGTAAGGTCTGTGTACACTCTACCCTCCCCAGACCCGGCTTGTAGAATTTCATTGGGTATGTTGTTGTTGCTACCTCCAAGGGGGAATACATATAATAGGTCCCCGAGGAACCCCATACAAAGGCATGATCAGGTACGGATTCCACACCCACGTCATTTTTACATAAGTGCAACGTCGTAAATGAAGAGTCCGAGCAACTTAGATTTTACTTGAAGATGAAAACTTGCCCCACAAGTATATATGCGTACAAGCATGATTTTGTACATCTGGAAAGTAGCCTCTTTATCTCTACAATACCTATTAGGTGCACCCATGAGATTGCCATTTGTGTTGAAAGATGGGTGCCTTTTGCAAAAATCTATTCAGCTTTGAACGTTCTCAACTTTTGGTACCCCTCTTGTATATGTGATTTTCTCCCATTATTAATGAAAATATTCCTAGATAAAGAAAAAATATGTGTATCTTCCAATATGACCAACTCACTACATGTCACAAAATAAGCTCTGAAGGAGTATCTACAATGTAGATAGTATGTACTAGAGCATGAAATGTGACATTGAGCACATTGAGCAGGCAAACTATTTACATTTCTTTGGAAGTGAGGGTGAATCAAAGCTAAAGGACCAAATAAAGTAGGAACTGAGCAAAAACTAGTGATTTCAAATGGATTGATGTAACTAATAGTTAGAAAGGATTGGAGCATCCAACCCAAAACCTTAAAGCAATAAATGGAGTGACGCAAGGCGTTCTTAATCCCATTGATGCCTTATGGACCACGTGAGGTATCATCCGCATGTATGCATAATCAAATTGTTGTGGAGTTCACACCCTAAAAGTAGACTATGAATTTAAGATTACTAAATGTTTGCATCTAATCCAAAACCTTAAGGCAATAGGTGCTGCAGGACAAAATATTTGCAAGTCCTATTGGAAGCCCTTTAATTGTGAAGTGAAACTTTTTAATATAACTCCACAAGCATACAGTAAAAATTCTCTTAATTTACAAAGCACGATGAATGCCAATTTAAAAACATATGCTACACAATGAAAATTGAAATGAAATGAGTTCCAATAGAGCACAGACAGAGACCTGATTGATTAACCAAAATTGTAAATTGCAGATTATGCAGTCAATTCAATCTCCAAGGAACTATCCCTTTTTACAAGTTAACCTAAAGAAATATCTGCACAACGATTTTCTAAGCTACGAAAAATAGAAAACCACATAAATCACAATCTCTTGTCGCAATTTACTTGAGATTTCCGATTTTACTCAATTCCAAATTGTACACAAGCACACACACACACACACTCGCACATACAACTATGTATGCAAACATATACAACTGAATTCTTTTTGCTCTCAGGAAAATGCTATTACGTACTATATACGTGCATCTGTAGGCACATAGCGAGAAACTATCAGTAACATGAGAATCCTTTAGTATGGAAACACATGGCTGAATGGATTATTATGTTGGTGTTGGTCTGAAACAGTTCAAAACTAATTGAGCTTATAAAACTGTGGTAGTGTGTCAAAGAAATATCAAAACCAATAGTAAAGGGAATTATAGTTTATATTATCGGGAGAAATGGATGGGGTGGATTAGTTTTTGCCTTAATACTCCAGGTATTCTATTCTGGTGAACAGTGAACCAGTTGTTTTTCCCATCTGGGAGGGGTCAGGGGTCTAAGACAAGGAGATCCTTTATCTAGTTTTCTTTTTATTTTGGCAATGGAAAATTTTGATAGTATGATGAGCAGAGCAATTCAAAGTTGTTAGAATAGGAATATATAATCCTACTTAGAATAGGAATAGGAATAAGAATAGGAATAATATATAGTATCCTACTTGGTAAAGGATTGCATTGTAGTATCTATAAATAGGGTCTCTATGTAATAATATATATACACAACTCAATAATATTCTTCTCCATTATTTCTCACATGACATCAGAGCACTGGTGAGAAACTTTCGACAAGTCATCGTGCGTCAATTTCTACGGCTATCAAGGTTGATTTGTGTCATCATCTCTTTTCGTCAGTGTTGTGTGAAAACCAACACCACCACTGTGTCAATCACTCTCCGGCAACAAAAGCCCAGTGAGACCCACTAAAAAATACCACCTCACGCATCCCCATGAGCCGATCAGAGATGTCACTTTTCTGGCGAGATCTAGCTCACGTGTCGGCACGTGAGGGCTCTACAATCATTTTTTTGTTCAAATTTCCTTCTCTGTTGGCGTCGTCCAGTAATTCCGACCAAACCCCAGCCACTTTTGTCCAAATACAATTGCCGGAATTAGAGTTCCGACGATTTCCAGATAGCTTCTGGCAAGTTTCCAGTGATTCCAGGCAGGGTCCAGCAAGTTCCCAGTGAATTCGGGATTTCCAGACCACTGTAAGCAGATTCCAACAGTTCCAGACCACCGTACGCAGATTCCGGCAAGCTCCTTACTATTTTCAACTCAAATTTTGAACAAATGTCTTTTGGATGTGATGTTTTTGGCTCCAAAAAATACAGGGATCGGAAGTTTCAAGCCCTATGATCACTTCAAAACCATTAATAGGAAGTTCAAACTATTTAGCTTGGGCTTCTTTGGTTGAGTTATGGGTCAAGGTACTCAAGATCCTTAATGAATAATGTGTGTAGGATAAATGAAAAAGGAAAGACTAGTGAAAAAGATGCAAAAGCCAATGCACAGGGGGAGAAAGTGAATGCTCAATTATGTAGTCTCCTATGGCGCTCTATTAATTCTATGTTGATGCCCTTGTTTCGCCCATTTCAAACATGTTATACAGTTCGGGATAAGGCGCATGCTCTAAACACTAATGACATATCTAAATTCAATGATGTGATATCTCGAATGACCAACATAAAGAAACAAGAGTCTGATATGTCCATACACTTGAGACACGTAGAGGCAGTCATGGAGGAATTTTAAACATTGCTGTCAATTGCTACGAACGTGGAAAACGACAAAAGCACAAGCAGACGTTGATTCTAGTCCTTACACTTGTTGGACTTCCTCCTGATCATGATTCAATCGTGATCAGATCTTAGCTAGTCCTATAGTCCCCACCCACAATTGATGAATTATTCTCTCGTCTACTTCGTCTTGCCGCGCCACTCAGTCACAAAGCAGTTTCATCACCCACCATTGACTCCTCTATTCTTGCATCTCAAACTATCGATAGACATATACTATGAAGAATCAAAGAGAGGGAGATCATTTCGGAAGATCCCAATCCAAGTGTAGTTATTGTCATAAGCTTAGACACACTCGTAACATATGTCGTACTTGCATGGTTCACCGCCCAGTTATGATCCTACTGCTATAAAGGAATATAATGAGTCTCTTCGAAATCGAGCAAGTAAACATCTCTACAAGTAGCATCTGTTGCTCAACCTAATGATCCTATTGCTTGGCCGGATCGATCATTCAATAATGTTGATACTGCTCAGGCTAAATATGATGAGTTCCTTCCGTATCAAGCAAGTAAGCAAATGTCTCCACAAGTAGCCTCGGTTCCTCAGCCTAATATTCCTGTTGCAGGTGATTCTTTTGCTTGTGTTTCACAGTCTAGTACTCTTGGATCATGGGTCATGGATTCAGGCACTTCTAATCATATTTCTAGTAACAAATCACTTCTATTTAATATTGTTTGTTCATAATCTCTTCCTGCTATTACTTTAGCCAATGGGATCCAAACAAAACCAAAAGGGGTTGGAAAAGCCAAAGTCTTATCTTCTATCACCCTAGACTCTGTTCTTTATGTCCTTGGTTCTCCTTTTAATTTGGCATCTATTAGTCATTAAAATAGAGCCCTAATTTGTGGTATTTATTTTTATTTTTATGATTTTTTCTCATACAGGACCGCAGTACAGGACCTATGATTGGATCAGGACATGAATCACAAGGCCTTTACTGACTTACCTCTTCAAGTTCCTTCACATCATGATCCTCCAGACCTAATTCACAAACGTTTGGGACATCCAAGTCAACTCAAACTGTGACAGATGGTGCCTAGTCTGTCTAGTTTCATTAGATTATGAGACGTCATCTTGGAAAACACACTCGTGCTACATTTTCACGTAGTACTAAGGGTCATTCACAGTCTATTTTTTCTTTAGTTCATTCTAATATTTGGAGTACTAGTAGAGTTAGTTCAAACTTAGGATTTCATTAGTTTCATTGATGATTGATTATTCAAGATGTACTTGGGTTTTCTTAATGAAAGATTGTTTTTGAGTTATTTTCCATATTCAAAAGTTCCATTATTGTTTTTGAGACGAGGGTTCCCCGGAAACAACCTCTCTACCTCTATGAGGTAGTGGTAAGGTTTGTGTACATTTTATCCTCCCCAGATTCCACTGGGTATGTTGTTTTTGTTGTAAAAGTTTCATTGTTGAAATAAAATCAGTTTGGCATTTCTATTCGTACTTTTCGTAGTGATAATGCCTTAGAATACTAATCCTCCTAATTTCAGGAGTTTATGACTCACCAAGAAAGTATTCACCAGACATCTTGTTCGTACACCCTTCAGCAAAATAGTGTAGCAGAATGGAAGAATAGGCATCTGACTGAGACTGCTCACACTCTTCTTATTGAATCCCATGTCCCGCTACATTTATAGGGTGATGAAGTCCTTGCATCTTATTATTAAATTAATAGAATGCCCTCTTCTATCCAAAATCAGGTTCCACATTCCATAAAATTTCCTGAGTCCCATCTCTACTCAATCCCCCTCGTGTCTTTGGAAGCACGTGTTTTGTTCATAAGTTTGCTCCAAGAATAGATAAATTAGCCCCTCGTGCTCTCAAATGTGACTTTCTTGGTTACTCTCAAGCTCAAAAAAGATATCGTTGCTATTCACCTGAACTCCGTCGATTCCTTATGTCCACCGACGTCACATTCTTTGAATCTCAACCTTAATGTACATCTTTTGATCCTCCTGATGTCTCCGAGGTCTTACCCATACTGCAGGTTTTACCTATACCAACTTTTGAGGAACCTACAGCTGCATCTACATCGCTACCACTCCTTATCATCGTTGTCCGCGTCCAGCATTAGTCCCAGATAATTCATGTTTTGTGCCAGACCCTGCTCCTGCTGTGGATTTGCCTCCTCCTAGCCAACCAATTGCACCTCAAAAAGGTATACGGTCCACTCAAAATGCTTACCCACATTATATTTTCTTGAGTTATCATCATCTCTCATCACCTCATTATGCTTTTGTATCATCTTTGTCTTCTATTCCCATTCCTAAGACTACAGGTGAAGCACTTTCTCAGTCAAAATAGAGGCAGGCTATGATTGATGAGATGTCTGCTTTACATACAAGTGGTAGTTGGTAGCTTGTCTCCCTTCCTGTAGGTAAATCTACTGTAGGTTGTCGTTGAGTTTATGCAGTCAAAATTGGTCTAGATGGTCAGGTTGATGGGTTTAAGGCTCACCTTGTTGCCAAGGGGTACACTCAAATATTTGGGCTCAATCATAGCAATACTTTCGTTCCTGTGGCTAAAATAGCATATGTCCGTATTTTTTCTATCTAAGGCGGTTGTTCGTCATTGGTCTCTTCATCAGTTGGATATTAAGAATGCTTTTCTACCTGATGATCTTGTAGAAGAAGTCTATATAGAGCAACCACCAGGTTTTGTTGCTCTGGGGGAATCTCGTAGCCTTGTATACCGATTGCACAAGTCATTATATGGTCTAAAACATCTCCACGAGCCTCGTTTGGTAAGTTTAGCACAGTAATTTAGGAATTTGGCATGATTCGTTGTGAAGCTGATCACTCTGTGTTCTATTGGCACTTTGCACCTAATTGGTGTAATTATTTGGTTGTTTATGTTGATGATATGTTTATCACGGGCAATGATTGAGATGGTATCACTTATTTGAAGCAACATCTCTGTAAGCATTTCTAGACTAAGACCTCGACAGACTGATGTATTTTTAGGTATTGAGGTTGCTCAGTCTAAATCAGGTATTATTATTTCTCAACGCATAGACATTCTTGAGGAGACAGGAATGATCAGATGTAGAACATTGACACTCCTTTGGATCCAAATGTTAAATGTTTTCCATGACAGGAGGAGCCACTCAGTAAGCCTGAAAGGAATTAGACGACTAGTTGGAAAGTTGAATTTTCTCACGATGACTAGACTTGGCATCTCTTTTTATGTGAGTGTTGTAAGTCAATTTATAACTTCCCCTTGTGCTAGTCATTGAGATGCAGGTGTTCGTATTATGTGGTATATAAAGTCAGCTCCTGGTAAAGGACTACTCTTCGCGGATCGAGGCCATGAGCATATCATTGGGTATATAGACAATGATTGGGGAGATCACCCTGATAGATGTTCTACATCCAGATATTGTGTTTTAGTAGGAGGTAATTTGGTTTCATGGAAGAGCGAGAACAGAGTGTGGTTGCTCAATCTAATGCAGAAGCAAAATATCGAGCAAAGGCTACAACTACTTGTGAGCTACTTTGGATCCAGTTGCTGAAAGAGCTAAAAATTGGTAAGCGGCCCTTCATATCGCATCAAATCTAGTGTTTCATGAAAGGACCAAGCATATTGAGATTGATTGTCACTTTAACCAGCTTGAGCGGAAGTGTTAGAATAGGAATAGGAATATATAATACTACTTAGAATAGGAATAAGAATAATATATAGTATCCTACTTGGTAAAGAATTGTATTGTAGCATCTATAAATAAGGTCTCTATGCAATAATGTTAATACACAATTCAATAATATTCTTCTCCAATATTTCTCACAAAAGCAACGGGGTTAGAGGCTTCCAAATAGGAGGTGCTAGGAGGCAAACTACGAAAAGATGCCACCTTGTTTATGTTGATAATACAATTATGTTTTGTGAACCTATCAAGGAACAGATAAATTACATCAGATTGTTATTGCTGTTTTTAAACCACTTCAGGTTTGAAGATATATTGGATGAACAGCAGTTTGTTCCCAATCAAGGAGGTGCTCAACATTCAGAGTTGGTAGACTGTAGACATACTTTACTGCAAGGAGGATCAATTGCCTACAGTTACTGCCACTTGACAATGAACATAAAGAGGCAGTGATTGGAAATGGCATAAATAGAGAAGACAGGAACGAGATTGATAAGGTGGAGGACTTAATATCTATAATTAGGAAGAAGATTTTCTCTTATAGACTCAGTTCTAGACTCTCTTCCCACTTATGTTATGTCTCTTTTCCTTCTACCTCTAAGGGTTGTGAAGACGTTGGACAAACTTGGAAGGGATTTTCTTTGGCCTGGATGCAAGGATAATAAAAGTTCCAATTTGGTGAAATAGGAAGTAACAACAAACAATAGGTACCAGGAGGATTGGGCATCAAAAACCTAACCCGGCAGAATGACAGCCTCTTGATGAAATGGTTGAGGTGATACAATGACAAAGACCAGGCTTTATGGAAGGAGATCAGCAAGAGTAAATATGGTGAGAGCAACCCGTGCGCAACAATACTAGTTCTATGCCCTATGGCAGTGGGGCATGGAGAACAATCAGGGATCTTTGGCCAAGGCTAGAAGAGGATATGACTATAAAAGTGAGAAATGGGGAAAGAGCAAAGTTCTGGGGAGATGCTTGGATGTTGGAACAACCGGACACCTCCAAAGAATATTCCAAACATGTTCAACATATGCAACAACCCTGAGGCAAATGCCGAAGAATGTTGGGCTGATTAGGGATGATATCTATCTTTTAGATTATTGAATGATTGAGAACAGAGACTGTTGCCAATTTGCTTCTTATACTTGAGGACTTCACAGGCACTTCCCCAAATCCAGATTCTATGAGATGGAAACACAATAAGGATGAGAAATTCTTTGTTAAGAGGGCCTCTGAAACAGTTAATGCACAGGAAAACAGAAGACAACATTTTTTGTCGAACAATGTTTGGAAAAACATTCACCAACTAAAGTAAAATGCTTTACTTGCTTGGTAGCAAGAAAGGCATGCCTAACACAAGGAGGTCTTGATGAAAAAAAAGGCAGATTATACTTTCTAGATGCCAACTCAATGGTGAAACAGAAGAAACACACAGTCCCCTCTTTTTGCATTGTAAATTCACTGCATAGTTATCGGCTCTATTTCTTACGCTCACAGAAACAAAATGGTCTATGCCCGAGCACATTGCAGATCTACTGAGTTTTTGGATTAGAAAAGGAGAGAGCAAGAGCAAAAAGATATGGCGGAAAATCATCCCACATTGCATTTGGTGGACTGTATGGAAAGAGAGAAATAGCAGAAGCTTTGAAGGTAGGTCCAATTCATTCATATAGTTAAATGCAATTATATTTTATCTTTTCATTTTTGGTGTAAAAAGATAGATATAGATGAATTAGAACTACTAGATCTGTTAGGATCCCTGCAATTAATATCTTTCTTACATTCTTTTTGTTCTTTTTTGATAATGCTGAAGAATAAACCATTACTAGTTTCAAAAAATTCTTTGGCGATAAGTAACTTTTACCAGTTCTAGGGAAAGTGGTAAGTTCCTACACATATTGAGTTCTTTTCAAATGAATCAATCCAACATGAAAAGGAGAAATTTGATTAAAAATTGAAGGACAGGTAGCGAAGAAGGCGGCCTCCACCAGGGAGAGCAATGGGGTGAGAGAGCCTTCAGTGTGATATTAGTTTGGAAGGACTAAAGCTCTATCTTTTTCTTATCATGAAAAACTTGTATTTCAAAAAAATCAATTCACAAGAGTCTTCAATGAAAATAGGAATGAGCAACTACTTTTACCATTCTAATAAGAATATTCATCTGTACAACTGAATTTGTATCTTAAATGCACTTGTCACTTCCACTCCTGTTTTTAAAGGGATAGCACAAGACTGGCAGGTGGAGTCCACTATCTTCTATTTTTCCAATTTATGCTAGTCACTGCCCATGGTTTTGAGGGCACCGCTTCATGCTTTAAGTGAACCGCTTGATTGATTAAAATGAAGTGCAATTTAAAAGAGACCAAAATAAACCCTCCATATATATATATATATATATATATATATATATATATATATATATATAAGCAAATGTTTTAGTATAAAAATGAAAAAAGGAGATAGCAAAAACTCCTCCATAGGACAAGAAATTAGCTGCTACCTAGTACCTAAAAGAAATTAACTAATTAGCTAAGATAAGTTGAGAGACTTAAAGGCGTGGAGTAGTGGCGGAAATGTGAACAATATGTGGGACACTACTGCTGGTTGCATTAGAAAGGTATCTGCCGAGGTACTAGGGGTTTCGAGAGGGGCCTTTTGGGGACGTCGGGGTGACTGGTGGTGGAATGAGGAAATTCAGGCCAAAGTAAAGAATAAAAAGGTTGCTTAGAAGAAGTGGCTGGAGGGGAGGGATGAAGAGGAAAAACGAATGCTTAAGGAGACACATAAGACGGCTAAGTCAGAAGCAAAGATAGCGGTGGCAAGTGCTAACACAGCAGCTTTTGAGCGTTTGTATGAGGAGCTAAGTGATAAAGGCGGGGAGAAGAGATTGTATAGGCTCGCTAAAGAGAGAGAAAGGAGAGCTCGTGACCTGGACCAAGTGAAGTGCATCAAGGATGAGGAGGGTGTGGTGTTGGTGGATGACACTTCCATTAAAATAAGGTGGCAAGCTTACTTTCATAAACTCTTAAATGAAAAAGGCGATAGAATCATTGATCTGGGTGAGTTGACACACTCCGAAAGTCATCGCGATTTCGGTTATTGTAGGCGGTTCAGAGCTGAGGTTAGAAGGGCTATCAGTAGGATGAAGAGAAGGAGGGCAGTTGGACTCGACGAGATAACGGTAGATTTTTGGAAGAACATGGTCAAGGATGGCATAGAGTGGTTGACTACACTGTTCAATGCTATTATGAAGACTGCCAAGATGCCTGATGAATGGAGGAGTACAATGGTTCCATTGTACAAGAACAAAGGGGATATTCAGAATTGTAACAATTACAGGGGTAACAAGTTGTTTAAGTCACACTATGAAGGTCTAGGAGAGAGTGGTGGAGATAAGGGTGAGAAAGGTAGTGTCTATTTCGGAGAATCAATTGGATTCACGCCGGGGCGGTCGACTACTGAAGCAACTCACCTTGTTCGGAGATTATTGGAGAAATATAGGGAAAGAAAGAAGGGCCTTCATATGGTGTTCATTAATCTCGAAAAGGCCTATGACAATGCCAAGGGATGTCCTATGGAGGTGCCTAGAGGTGAAAGGTGTCCCAATGGCATATATCAGGGCGATTAAGGATATGTATGATGGAGCCAAAACTCGGGTAAGAACGGTGAGAGGAGACTCATAATATTTTCCAATTGAAATGGGACTTCATCAAGGAACTGTGTTAAGCCCTTTTCTGTTTGCCCTAGTGATGGATGAGTTGACGTGATCTATCCAAGAAGAGGTTCCATGATGTATGCTATTTGCAGATGACATAGTATTGATTGATGAGACTCGAACTAAAGTTAATGATAGGTTGGAGGCGTGGAGACATGTCCTGGAGTCTAAAGGATTCAAACTGAGCAGGACCAAAACAAAGTACTTGGAGTGCAAATTCAGTATCGGGAGGGATGAAGCAGACATTGATGTGAGGCTGGACACCCAACCTATCCCCAAGAGGGAAAACTTTAAGTACCGGGGTCCATCATCCAGAGTAGTGGCGATATCGACAATGATGTCACACATCGTATTGGGGCAGCATGGTCTAAATGGAGGCTTGCCTCTAGATATTGTGTGACAAGAAGATACCACCAAAACTCAAAGGTAAGTTTTACAGAATGGTGGTTAGACCATCTTTGTTGTATGGGGTGGAGTGTTGGCCAATCAAAAATGCACATGTTCAAAAGATGCACGTCGCAGAGATGAGGATGCTGAGATGGATGTGTGGGCACACTAAGAGGGACAAGATTAGGAATAAGACCATTCGGGAGAAGCTAGAGGTGGCTCTGGTGGCTCACAAGATGAGAGAAGCGAGACTGCAATGGTTTGGACATGTGCAGAGAAGAATTACCAATGCTCCTTTAAGGAGGTGCGAGAGGTTGGATTTAGGAGTCACTAGGAGAAGCAGAGGTAGACCGAAGAAGTATTGGGGAGAGG
Organism: Solanum rostratum; assembly: GCA_029948455.1. Classification (NCBI taxonomy): domain Eukaryota; kingdom Viridiplantae; phylum Streptophyta; class Magnoliopsida; order Solanales; family Solanaceae; genus Solanum; species Solanum rostratum. The sequence continues at coordinate 34,228,096 of CM057048.1, read as the reverse complement.
TGATTAAACAGGATATGGCGAGACTTGATCTCACCGAAGACATGACCTTAGATAGGAAGGAGTGGAGGTCGCGAATTAGAGTAAAAGGTTAATAGGCAGTGTCGAGTCCGTATATCAAGTGTTGTCTTTATCTGTATCATATGTGCTAAAATATATTGTATTTACATATAATCATGTGCTAAAATCTATGCATTTCTTTTCCTTTCCATTTCGTCATATCTAGTATTCTGCTTATGGGTTGTTGAGACGAGGGTTCCCAGGAAACAGCCTCTCTACTTCTATGAGGTAGTGATAAGGTTTACGTACATTCTACCCTCCCCAGACCCCACTTGTGGGATTCCACTGGGTATGTTGTTGTTGTTGTTGTTGTTGTTGATTGAATTAATAAACTAAATGGAAAATTCAACAGAACTAATAAACTGGAAAATATAAAACAAAACAAAAGAAATAAAAGCTTAAGAAGAAGAAATAAGAGAGGAAAAATACGCTCCACGCAGCCATATATGCAACGAAGAACAAAGAAAGAAAGGGAAAAAACTGCCAGCTGTCGAAGAAGAAAACAGGATGAAGATGAAAAATGTTGAATAGTCCATCTATCAACTGCAAATACTCTTCAACTACTGTTTTTTTTTTTTTTGAAAACCTCAACTCATTTGTTTTCTTCCGATTAGATCTTTTCTAAGACATAGAAGCAAGCGCTTGAAATTCGCCTCATTTCACAGCCTTGAAGCGCCTACATCTCGCTTCACTTCATCACTTTAAGCAATGAAGCGTGCACTTTTTAAAACACTGGTCACTGCATAGCTAGAGGAGCTCACAATCCTGCTTAATCGGAAGATATTGCACCGGCTTATTGTCTGAAGTTTTACTATTTGCCCTTAGCAAGATAGACGAAGCATCCTTTCTTTTGTGTTAAAGAGTCTCACATCGGATGAAAAAGGAACGGTGGTCTCTTTATATGGTCCTGGGCGATCCACCCCTCTTGAGCTAGCCAGTTAGCATTTGAGTTTGAGTTAGGCCCAAAGTTCATTCCTTTACATGGTATCAAATCAGGACCTGTCCCAATTCTTGTCTCCCATGTTGGGCCCCCATAATAAATTTTGCATGCTTGTCCATCCCTGAGCATGAGGTTGCGCAATAACGAGTCTCACATGGGTTGGAAAAAAGGGATGGGTGGTCTCCTTATATGGTCTTGGATAATCCTCTCCTCTTTGAGCTAACTTTTGAGGTTGAGTTAAGCTAAAAATCTACTTTTTCCACTTCGAAAATAATTTGGGAAGACAAAGGAAGAAGAAAGGATCTCTTCTTTGTTTTTTGGCTATAGAAGCTCCCCTTACAGGTGACAACTTTGGGGAGAGGAAAGGAATTAGCGCTAATGGCTGTCTGTTCTGTATGAGAGCTACATTAATAGTGAACCATCTCTCCTTCATTATGGCTGCTTTACTGAGATTTAGGAAAAAGAAAAAGAACATCACTAATATAGGCGTTGGATGTTTTGGCTCAAGTCCGATGTTATTTCCACAAATCATTTTTGGTATAGGGAGAACCATCCAGTTAGTCATGATATTTTGCAGAGATATTTATTGAATTCTGAGACTTGGTATCTTGAGACAGACCTACAAACCAGAAACTTCTTGTACCTTTTCCAGAGCTAAATGACCCTTTACTCACTAAGCAGCATTTAAGCAGAAAACAATTAGAAGATTCTCCATTTGACTTTCGCATGTTTCCTTGGGTGGGTCGACCTGAACGAAATTGGCAAGGGGGCTAACCTCTTTTACTAATGTTCTATCTATATAATGTGAAAACAGAGCTCAATAATATGATAAAAGGTAAACATCTATTAAGGATATTAGTTTCCAATGACGCAAATTTCCTTCTTTTTCTTTCCTTACTGACGCGGAGACAATTTAATCCTTTTTCCTAGACCCTCCTGTCCTTTGATCTGCACATTCTCCTTTCCTTCCTCCTGTTATTCTTTAACCAAAACAATACCATAAAGCCAAGCAAAACCTTCTCTCTTCCTCCTGTGTAAAGCAAGCCCCCTCATACTTTTTCTCCAATACTAACAGTGAAAGGGAGAACTCTTAGTGAAAGTGGATCATATTGCCAAAGTACCGATTGAAAATGATAAAGATCATTCCTTTCAACCCACTACTTAAACATCCACAAGGCCTATCATGTAGCACATAAGTGGCTCAACATGCTGCTCCAATCAACTTACCATTTTCTCCTCTACTCCTAAATATTGCACACCATCTAGATAACAGATTTTTTTGTTGATACCTAAGCCTTCCATAAAGACACATGGTAAAGACATTTGAAACAAAGAAACAGAAAGACTAGGGCCCTATTGCATAGTCTCTCCAACCCGATTCCAGTGACCTACCTCACTAAAGCATAGGTATCACGGCAATAGGGTTGTAGCGTTCAAGTCTTTAATCAAAAGTAGGTCAAATGTGAAGATAAAGATGACTTTTAACTTACTTTAGTATTGAATGGGGAACCAACAAACCTTTATAATACAGAACATCTACAGGTATTGAAGAACCCTTGGGATGAGCTCCCCCTAGAAAAACTGATATAATTTGAGAACGTACACATATAAAGTAGGATAATTCATTAGATGGCAGGAGTATATAATTAGTGCTCCAAGAGATGATTGCAGTAAGGGGATGACCAGGACAGCTAAATAGAAGAGCATTGCAGATTGCCACCAGAAAAGAAGCATGCACAATATCAGTAAGCAATACTTAGAATGCTTTAAAAAATGTAATTCAGTTTAACAACCGAAAGTCAATAATCCAATTGTTTTTGGACGTCTAAGTTTCATACTATACAAATAAAGATCCCAGTGCTCCCCTTTAAGGAGCGGGAGAAGAGTTCAGTATTCTGTCATCAATACTACACTGGCTAGTTTTTGATGAAGCATAAAACTGCAACAGTAAATGACAAATGAAAACAATGACCACTACATGGTGATACAGACATGGCTACATATGGGTCTATACAGTAACAAGCAACAGTGATGCTCAAAAGAGATGCAGTTATACTTGCAATGGTAAATGACAAAAATGAAAGCAATAATCTCTCCACAGTGATATGGACATGGCTACAGATGTGTCTATACTGTAACAAACAACAGTTAGTAAAGCTCAACAAAGTCGATGACAGAAAAAGCCCTCATTTTTTAGAAGGTACAAGTAAAAGATGGCTGAGAATTATGCAACGCAAAAGCTGTAGTACCTTTTTGTCTTTATTTTTCCGTGAGTTATGATCATCTTTTCTTCGCTTTCCAATCTCCTTTTTCTGCCACAAGAATAGATAAAACTTAGAAGAAGAAGGAATAGTTAAGAAAAGCCTATTCTACCTAACCAAAATAACTGGATTTATTTGCTGAAGAAGGGAACGTGACGCCTCCCAGCTTCAGAAAAAAGGCTTTTATAAGAAAACCACCATACAATATTTTTGCACTTACCCACACAGTATTCTAACATTATTCTTTATGGAGTGTACAGTTAGCAATATCATTTGAGACATTCAAGTCCCTGCTCAGGGAAATGAGGACCTTTAAAACTAAAAAGGGAAAATATCTTACTTCCTCATTTAGATCCTTCGTAAAATCTTATGATTTTAACATTTGTTCAACTAAAGTGTTGTCGAAGAGAAAAAGTATAAAAGTCTGTAGGGTTTTAAGAGGAAATACAATTAGAGTCTGACCTTGACTAAAAAATGGTAAAAGCAAAGGAGAAATGCATATATGTAATAAAAGAAAATAAATCATAATTAGATTTAAACCGGAAACCTCGTGATTCTCCTTTCACTTCATTGACCATTGGACCACACCTTTGGGTGCTCCTAAACAACTACACATCAATTTTCCAGATTTAGGGTCAATCTTTCCCTTGAACTAGTTGAAATAGACCAAAAGCGATCTCTTTTTAGCCAAGTAGCTCAAATATGCCCTCCCCACAAAAGATGAGGGAACTTTTTGCGCCAAAAACGAAACAAAAGACAAATATCGTATTTCAAATAGTTAAGAGGTACTTTTGTCCCTTTCCCCAACAACGTACCCAGTGTAATCTTACAAGAAAGGTCTGGGGAGAGTAGTGTGTATGCAGATCTTACACCTACCTTAAGAGGTAAAGAGGTTGTTTATGATAAGACTATTTTTTGTCGTTTTCCCTTGAAATAAAAACCCTCCAAGGCTACATATGTTAGTTGCTAAATTTCTTGAGAAACTAGACTTGGAGAGTGAGGAGAATCAAGAGTTCAATCTTAGAAGCTCATATGCCATAATATATGAAACATGTGATATAAAGAGATGTTATTGCAGACTGATTGCTCATAACTTCATTGTTTGGAGTTTAGAGGTTTTACGAATGCCCTCAAGCAGCTCTGTAAGTTTAGTTTCTTGTTTTTCATTTGTTTGATTTAGTTAATTTATTTGTTTCTTTATTTGTTAGACTTAGTGAAACCAGTGTTTTGGACGGTGAAAGGCGACATAGCTTTGGCTCGCCTCGCGACGAGGCGAGCGGCAAGGTGCTTGTCTTTTTGAATTGAGGCACCGATTTATACCAAAATCTTAAAATATTTAATTGCATACATAAATATCTAAAATCTCAATAGCAATAACATATATTAGCAAATATTTCAATCCAAAAAGGCAAAAACTAATAATAGATACTAAAAGTCTAAATTGACAAACTAGAAGTCTATTCTTCTTCAAGATTATCAAGATCTTCAAGATCAACATTAACTTCATTTTGATTATATTGCTCCGCATCTTCTTCCTCCTCGGATTTTTCATCAATTAGTGTATGTGTCCTACTTGAACTTGAAGTTGTAGTTTGTACTCCCTTGCCCTTGTCAAGTGCCCTTAATTTTGAAGGAACTCCCCTAAGACCATAGTTGCTCTCGTCAGCTTCAATAGCCGTAGCAACTCCACCCCAAGTAAGATCACCTTCCTCATATACTAGTTCATCTTCTTGATCTCCGGGGCCTCCAACCAACCATTCATTTGACTCATCAATATAATCCAAGGCAATTGCATCTATGGTGTCACGAGCATCATAACGACGTTTCAATGTTCTATTGTACTTAAATATGGACAGTTGGGCACTGGGCAAAACCGCAGAAATTGGAACTGCGATATTCTGGATTCTGGGCAGAACTGAAGAAGAAAGAAGAAGATAAGAACTGAACTACTGAAGAAGGAAAAAAAAAAGAAAGAAAATGCCTCTACCCTCCAGATTCTGGAACTGGAGAAGAAAGAAAAAAGAAGAAAGACAAAACAAAGAAGAGAAGAAGAAGAAAGGAAGAAGCTTACCTGAAACGAATTGGAAGAGGCAAGCTTGCAGGAGTCTGGAGCAGTGTTTTGGACGACGAAAGGCGACAAAAGGCGACAAGGCTCTGCCTCGCCTCGCGGCGAGGCGAGAGGCGAGGCGCTCGCCTTTTTGAATTGAGGTGCCAATTTATACCAAAATCTTAAAATATTTAGGTGCATATATAAATATCCAAAATCTCAATAGCAATAACATATATTAGCAAATATTTCAATTCAAAAAGGCAAAAACTAATAATAGATAGCAAGATCTATTTCAACATATTACATTTTACAACATATTATATTAATAAAGGATTATAAATCTTTTTTAAAAAAAATTAGGTAAACTCACTGCCAACTGCCAAGTGTAGTGAATGAGTCTGTCTGTCTCTAAAAGATTGAAACAGAGTGCCAAGAAAAACATGCAAACAAAACAGAGCACTCCAAGAGAACTACTGAAGAACAGAAGAAGAACTGAAGAAGGAAGAAAAAAATAAAGAAACTGCGGTCTCGCCTCTCGCGCAACGCAAGACTGGAGAAGAAGTGAAGAAGAGGAGAAGAAGAAGAAGAAGAAAGAAGAAAAAAGAAACGAAGAAACTCAGAAAGAAACATACCTGGAGATGTCGCGCAAGTGGAAGTCGCGTGGTAGGTGGAAGACGTCTGGAGTGTGGACTCTGAAGAAGAGAAATAGTACACGGGCAAGTTTTTTTCCAAATAAACCCTAGCAGATCTTTTTTATTTTTAAAATAAGCATATTTTTTAATTAAAACAAAAAAGGCGACGCCATAGGCGCCTCGCCTCGCCCTGTCGCCTCTCGCCTTTTTGGCGCCTTTCCTCGCCTTTGCAAGGAGCGCCTCGCCTTGGCATGAAAAGGCGACACTGCCTCGCCTCGCCTCGCCTCATCGCCTTTGGCGAGAGGCGCTCGCCTTTCAAAACACTGGTCTGGAGTCTGGATGAACTGGAAGAGGCGAGACTTGAGAGACGAACTGGAAAAGGCGAACTTGAAGGCTGAACTTGAAGAGAGTCACGTCGTAGCAGAAAGTGAAGAAAAAAGAGTCGGGTCTCATATTAAAATATTTTCTTAAAATCATTAAATCTAGTCTTTCTTTAAAAAAATTCGAAAAGGCGACGCCTATGCGCCTTGCCTTGCCTGTGCGCCTCTCACCTTACGTCGCCTTTCGTAGTTGCACCTCGCCTTCACTGTAAAAGGCAACATGCCATCGCGTTGCCTAGGCGAGCGCCTTTCATAACTCTGAGTGAAACTGAAGCGAAAAAAACAGCTCAACCCCAGTTATTAAAATTCTGAATTGATTAGGAGTAAGTATCTGAATTGGGAGGTAATGTTACTTAATTTTTATTGAAATTATATTGATTTTTCTAGAAAACTTGCTAATTAAGAAAAATTTATTTATTTTTGTCTAATCGGTCAGGTTAAAATTATTCATTCTTATCTAATTGGTGCACGAGGGTTTCTCGAAAACAACCTCTCTACTTCTATGAGGTAGTGGTAAGTTTTGGGTACATTTTTACCCTTCCCAGACCCCACTTGTAAGATTCCACTAGGTATGTTGTTGTTATCTAATTGGTTAGGTTAATTCATGCTTCTTTTTTGGGAGTGGCATGATGAAAAGTCCCCCAAGAGCACTTATTGTTATCAATACTTTAAATCCTCTTGAATGCTATTAAGTTTGGAAGGAACAATCTACTAGTAAAAGGTTGATGAAAATGAAGATGATTGATTTTGTCGAATTTCACATAGTAAATTGAGGGAGAAAGTTCATAGTTCAAATCTTTTGCTTGAGCGATTGGAAATCCCCTAGAGCCCTATTGCAAGAGATCCAACAAAGAAATTCCAATAGAATTGTTCAAGCATTTTTAAAGCAATGCACCTATAATTTACTCAAAAAAACAACTGCTCTAACAACCCACATAGCAGCTTCTCCCAGCATCATCATGCAAAGTCCTTGTATTATATCATAAAAGTACATAGGTTGTCTCAAACCTTATATACAAATGCACTCCAAAATCCACTGCTCTATTTCTATATTGAATCTAAAACATCAACTATAGAGAAAATGTCATTTGAGTATAGTTGATTACACCAGAGTTCAGTTTAACTTCTTGCACATTATTCTCTATGCCTTCAAAACATTTGGAGTTTCTCTCTTTCCAGATTGCCCACCAAATTGAAGCAGGGGTAATTCTCCATCTAAAACTGTCTTTTGCATGGACACTTGCCTCCTCCCAACTATATAAGGCCTCAATAACTCTCCTAGGCATAGTCCAGGATATGCCTTTGAGACTCAAGAAGATACTCCAGAATTGCTACATATATTTGCAGTGTAGAAATAGATGGTTTACTATTTCTAAGGTTTCCCCACAAAGGAAACACCTAGAGCATAAGGCTATCCATTTTTTCTTTACAATATCCTATAAATGAAGGGCATTTTTGTTCCTATCATGAAGTTCAAGGGCATTTTTGACCCTTTTCCCTAAATATTATTAAAGAAATATTTTCTAAAAACTATTTTTTTTACTATTAAACAATCTGATAAAAAACTAGTCACTATAAAAGACCCACCAGCAACATTGGCAGTTGGCAAAGAAGGTGCAGCCACAACAGCGAAATCAAGAAGAAAAAGAACAAAGAAGGGGGCGAAGCAATAATACGCTAGCAGAAAAGCAGCATAGAAGAAGATAGAATAAGAGGAAGGATAGAAGGAGGCCTACCACAAGTTTTAAGAAGAAACAATAGAACCTAGCAGACAACGAGCAAAAATCGTACTTTTGTTGCTTCTGAAAATCTGTTTTTTTTTTCCAGGAAGAATTCTTTTTAATAAGAATTATTGCTCCAGGGCTTCAACACTTCACGCTCACTTCACGCTTCTCCGACTAAAGCAGTCACAAGGAGTCAAGGACAATAGACCAATAAGTTTGACGGGAGGAGTATACAAAATCATAGCAAAGTTATTAACAGAGAGATTGAAAAAGGTGATAAACAAATTGGTCAACAATAATGAGATGGCTTTTATTAAAGGGAGAGAGATCATGGATGTTGCATTAATAGCTAGTGAATGCATAGATTCAAGATTAAAAGGTGGAGATGCAGGTGTATTATGCAAGTTGGATATCCATATAGCTTGTGATCATGTAAATTGGTCTTATCCATTGAACACCTTGAGACAAATGGGATTTGGCAACAAATGGCTGAAATGGATAGAAGTATGCATCAAGACAGTTAGATTTTCAATCCTTGTAAATGGAGACCCATTTGGCTTCTTCCGCTCAGGAAGAGGATTGAGATAGGGGAGCCCTTTATATTCTTTCCTCTTTATATTAGCAATGGAAGGTCTTGATAGTATGATGAGAATAGCAACACAACACAGATGGATCAAAGGCTTCAATATAGGGGACAGAACAAGAAGGGGAAAAGAAATCAGTCACATACTGTACGCAGATGATACCATCATCATGTGTGAACCAAAAGCTGAACAACTGAATTTTATTAGATTAATTTTGAACCTCATTGAGATAGTGTCAGGCCTAAAGGTCATATGAAGGAAGAGTAGCTTGATCGTATTAAAGATGTACCCCAAATTCAAGGTTTGGCAAACATTTTGGGGTGTGATTGAAGGAGCCAACCACTTATTTGGGTATGACTTTAAGGAGCAAACACAAAGCACCGAAGAGTTGGGATGGGATTCTAGAAAAGACAGAAAGGAAGCTCAAAAGGTGGAAAGCATCATTGGCAGGCGGAGTGATTCTGATTAACTCCGTGTTGGATTCCCTGCTCACTTATGTTATGTCCTTATTCTCAATACCTTCCAAAGTTGTCAAGAAACTAGACAAGCTTAGAAGGAACTTTCTTTGGCAGAGAGGGAGAGAAGGCAAGGGTTATTATCTGGTGAAGTGGAATACTATAATGCTAAGCAAGGAAAGAGGAAGCTTGGGTATCAAAAATCTGAAAGTTCAAATAGAATTCTTTAATGCAATGGTTGTTTGAAGATATCAAAGGATAAGGCTCCCTAGAAGGAGGTGATAACAACAATATATGGGGAGCTGAACCTGAGGTGCACAAAGACGGTTACAAAACCATATGGATCGAGAGTATGGAGAACAATCAGAGCATTTTGGAGCATTATGGAAGAAAATTTGATTCTCAAAGTGGGGAGCTGCAACAATTTCAAATTTTTTAGAGCTGGTTGGATTGATCAGACCCCTTCGAGTGAATCATTTCCAGACCTCTCCTCCATTTGCACCAATCCTGATGCCAATGTAGGAGATTGCTGGTCTACACAAGGATGGAACTTATCCTTCAAAAGACTTTTGAATGATTGAGAAAGAAAAAGTGGCCTCATTGCTGGAAAAAGTGGGGGTTACTAGCCTTGACACAAATGCAACAGATTGGGTTATCTGGAAACACAACAAGGAGGGCAAGTTCAAAGTTCTGGAAGTTCTCAATACCAATGGAAGTATACTTGGAGAAGTTTAATTCCTAAAAAGTCCAATGTTTCACCTGGTTAGTATTAAGAAAAGCCTGTCTAACGCAAGAAGTCATTCCCGAAAAAAGACAGCTTACTAGTACCAAGATGTTTTCTATGCAATCTAACAAGGGAAGCAAACAATCACGTATTCCTACATTGCAAGTTCATAACACAGCTCTGGGAACTTTTTCTCAACATCACCCGTCAAAGTTGGACCATTCCGAAGCACACAGCTGATCTATTCAGTTTCTGGAGCAGACGAGGGGGAAGCAAGACTCAAAAGAGATGGCGGAAGTTAATACCATCAAGTATATAGTGATCTATGTGGAGAGAAAGGAATGAAAAATGTTTTACAGATCCAATTCCATCCACAAAGTAAAATACAGTTATTTAGTATCTTTACTTTTTCGGTGTAAACAATTATGTATAGTGGATTTAGATCAAATTGTAGAGTTGATAGGAAATTTGTAATTGTGCGATTTAGTTTGAAGGTGCTCAGCATATCCTAATGCTGAAGAATACAAACTTATCAATTCTCAAAAAAAGAACTTTGCTTCACACTGAAGAAGCGCGATAGCCTCGCTTCACTTCACCGCTTTGAGAAACAAAGCACTTGCTTTTCTCAACATTGCTTCTCATAGAAACCAAGTTAGCAACCATACGGCCGAAAAGACAAGATAGTCAAGAAAAACTCATAATTATCAGCAAACAAAACTTCCAACAGTTTGGCCATATATGTATAATGTTTCCCTAAGGAAACTCGCATAGTCTTAATCAATAAGAAAGGATTGACATGTGGTATTCTAAACAGTTGATCTGCCAATACAGACACTTCTTGTTCTTAAGAGTACCCCTCAAGTTTGCCACTTCATTTTCAAAAGCAGTCCGCCGCAAAACTTGATCTTCCATTCTGTAAATCCACCATTTAGCACAAAAAATGTCATGCCACTAAGGACTGCAAAGGATAGAGCGCCTTCTTAACCAATGGCATTCTCTTCTACTCAACTGTTTGGGAGATTGTATCGCCAGATCGATGCATTCAAAAATCAAGGAAACAATGGAGGTAACTACATATGCCCAATAACTGAAAGGAATCAGAAAAGAATTCATAATTGCAATTTGTTTCTAGGAACTGTCATCAAACAGATGGTACTCAAAATCAAAAACAGCAAGAAAGATTTTTACATAAAATATCCAAAGCCATAACTTGAAAAATGTGTTGTAATGCTACAATCTCTTCATCCTAAGATATCAAGAAGAAACCAAGGGAGGAAGGTCTACCGGAAAAAAGGCTATATCTGAACTATGATCAAACGGAAGATGAAGTAACATATATTGAGTAGCCATATTTATGGATATCACACTATATCCATGCACATTATTATACTCGGGCATTAGATCAAACAGATTGTGAGCAATTCTAATTTTCTCAAATTCCAAGCATTAGTCATCCAAGTGTTGACTGAAACAATACCCAAATCGGGCTCTCTAATGCAATCAAGGAGAAGGGAGTCGAAGTCTACCTTAAGAATTGAAAATGGAAGTAACAGACAGAACTACGAGGCACTCTATTTCAAGAACTGTCCCCATTGGCAACAACAAAAGGTTGTGAATCACAATTTGCTTTCATGAATTCAGTATTAATCAGTTGTAATGATATCTTTCTCCCCACCAGTGTTTTGGAAGCGAGAAACAACAAAAAATGAGGGTGCGCTTCACTAAGGCTAGAAGTGAAGTGCTCGCCTTTTTGAAGTGAAGCACCAATTAATACAAAAACATTACAATTTTAATTTTGCATATATAAATAACAAAAAACTAAAAGCACTAGCATACTAAAACATTTCAATTATATACTGTTTATAGGAAAAAAATAATTAAGTTATTATGATGAAATTATAGTCTAAATCTTTGGGGGAGGGGGGGAGCAACAACTTAACTGTCTGCTAGAATAAAAAAAAACTCCAGAAACAGAGGACGAAAAAATAGGAGAAGAAAGAAACTGTGGAAAACAGTGGAGAAAGACGCTGTCGTAAAACCAGGAGAAAAAAGAAAAGAGAAGAAGTACCAAAATAAACAACCTTAGTTGTTGCCACTTGCGACTGACAGCAGATGAAGACGAAGAGTTGGGCAGGGGTCTGAAACTGACCAAAAAAACCTAAATGTGTGGTTTTAAGTCTATTTTTTTTTAAAAATGATGCTTCTTGCGGTACAACGCCTCTTGCCTCTCACCTCTCTGTTGCTTTTATTGTTGCGTAACACCTGAAGCCTAAAATGCAATAAACTCCAGCTTTAGCTCACGCTTTAAGCACAGAGCTATTAAGTCTCATCTTGTTTAGACTGTTAAAGAACAATTGGTCCTCAAGGTTGGATAGTGTAGGCCATCAAGTGAAGCTTTAAAAAGTAGATTTCAAAACGATATGTAAGCAATTGTAAGTGTCCATGAGATTCCAAAGGAGACTTAGAATAACAATTCTAATATGTGATTATGGATCAAGTCTATGATGTTGTGCATAATGGAAACAGAGGACAATTTATTGTCGATGTGTCCAAACATACAAGCACACTTCTCTTGCATTGCCATAATCAGATCCAAGATGGTATTGAGTTGATTGTAGAACATGCTAGAACATTATAGAGGCATGGAGGATAAGTAATGACAGCATCAATGTAATTATAAAGCTTTGTGTTCCAATAGAGGAATAGAATACAGATAGTGAATGAGAAATGCTTCTCCTTTATTTGCAACAAAATGCAGAAATAAAACGAAAACTTATACAGGAGGAAGGTTCAAGATTTCTTCTTTAAAGAACTAAGAAAAGAAGATAAAGTTCATGAATAACCCTAATGAAATATTTCCTCGTGAATATTTCATCATCTTCATACAATGCACATGTTTCTTTAACCAGGATTCCAAATGTAAATTGAGAGTTGTCCAAACGTGTCCTCAACCTTAGCCTTATGGTCAATGTCATTCTTAAATTTCACCCATCCTCTGGAGGTTGTTTTATAGAGAATCCGACGAAAGAGTAGGGGCCAAAATGTGCAAAATCTTATCAATAAAATTAGTATCCTCCAGAACAACTACTTTCTGTTGCTCACACCCAAGAGAGAAGGTAAGGCACCAGATTCGAACAATCTGTGCAGTCATATTATTCGGGGATTTAAAAGTTGTACAAGCTGAAGCTTGCCTCTTTTTCTGATTTCTCTTTTCTGATAAAGCAAAATTGCCTGTTACTAACATCTATATGACTAACCTACCCAAATAAATTAGATAAACAACAACAACAACAACATACCCAAATAAATCGGATAAAACCAGGAAAAAGAAAAACTTACAGTCATCCATCTACAACATCTATGTTACTAAACATGCAAAATAAATTAGATAAAACCAGAATCAACAAACTTACAGACATCCATCTACATCTCAGTGCTACATCTCGAACAGTCTTGTCTTTTAACTGCATTGCAATTTTTGCATACCTAGATATGTTGCTTTCTGTAGCATATCTGCAAAAGTAAAGTTCCTATCTTCATTTAACCATTCATGGAAGTAGAAGTCAGCTATAATACAGATAAATGTATAGTTAGCGTAAGTGATGTTGTCTGGCAACGCATGCAGCAAATTGAAGCAAATACTACTTAACCAACAGAAAGAGCTGTCATCTTTGGCTGAAACGCATGGAGTTAACCATAACAAGGACATTCATATATTTATTTATTTGATAATTGTGGTGTCCGGGCTAGCTTGCGGAGCTGCGGTACCTCAACTAATTCCACATGATACCTATCACATCCCACCAACAAAAGTACCAGGTCTCTGTCCACCAAGGCTATAACAAATCAGAAATCACCAATTGTTTTTGGCTCTACTAGAATTGAAATTTGAATAGGAGACCTCATGGTGCTCAAGCCACTTCATTGACCACTAAGCTATACCTTTGAATGTCATATTTGTAATAACTGTAATCCGACGATATTTGCTCATCTAGATAGAGAAAAGTTGTCAACTAGAATAAGAATTTTGTAGGCATCTGATTATGTCTCTCCATTTTGTTAAACTTACTATAGCAAACACTGACGGTATATTTCCAAGTTGATTGGGTGACACGAAGAAGTGGTTATTGTCATTATAGATACTTCTAAGATAATGAAATGAATTACAACACATGATTATTTGTCATAGAAAATCAACTAATTCTATTTACGACTTGTCTAATTATTCAAGAGAGATACATCCACCACCCAAAGGTTAGCAGAAATTACCCTAATAGTTAAAAAAGTTGTATGACTACACATTTCTTGCCCCTTCCAAAATTACAAGATACGCGGAAATACACTTATTTTTAACAACCAAATTTCAAAAATTTAAAAATAACAATATTTCGCAAGCAAGACAGCATACATTAGATAGCTTAAAAATGGTAAAACTCCAAAGAAGAAGGATTTATACAGACTTGGCGAGCAATTCTTCAAGGAGGGACTGTTCGTCGGGAGTCCAATCAACAGAAAGGCCTGGATTGTGTCGTAGCGCCGCCTGTGTGGGACCAACGACAGAGTTTTCGGGAACGGAGAGACCATTAGTGGTGGCGCCATTCCCATTGCCGGTGCCTTCTTGACCACTATTATTACCCGCGGGAGGGTTCGCGCTGGCGGCCATCAAATTCTAGATTGGAAATTCCAAATTAGAACCAATTGCAAATTGAACTACGGGAATCTGAAGTGGTTTAGCTGAATCTGTAGCGTGCAAAGGAGTTTGGAATTGGGGAGTTTGGAATTGGGAGCGCCGAGCGAGAAAGAGAGATGTAGAGATTTATTTTTATTAATTATTATTTTAGAGAGAGAGAATCTGTTACGGAACTGTTTCCAGAGGATTTGAGTACTAATTGACCTGGGATACAGAGGGGAATCTTTTTGTGGATTAGATAGTGTTGTTTTATTTTCTTATATTAAAAAAAAAGGTAATTATTTAGTACTGTTTTACTCTTGGTCTGCGATATGTTAGTAAGTACTAGATGAGGTTTGGAAAGTCTGCACATTAGTGTATATACTCCCTTTATCCCATTACTAGGTTGGGATGGCCTGTGAACGTTGTTATATATATATATATATATCATTGGATAATTTTTTGCGTGTTGACATATGTATATATACATATTAAATATATATGATTGGCAAATGTTTGGTTTATAGTTATTTACATTGGTTGTTCAGATTTTATACTATCTATATAGAGCTTCAGTTTAGCTACTTTCCAGCTTTCATCAGCGCAAGACAAAAAGTATCTGCGCGGACAAGGAAAATGAATTTTAGTATATATAGGTGGTGATTAGTTAAAGTTTTATAATTGAATTTTTTTAAGTATAATTTGAGTTGTACCTGATGTGCAGCCAAACTTTATGTTATGAACAATATCAACATCTAGTTGAGTAGACAAAAAGGTGATGTCAATCATATTTCAAAAGCATAGTTCATATTTGACTGATAAGAAAAGGGAATATTGACTAGTTAATGGAGATATTGTAAATTAGAAGAGGTTTTAAATAGAATTAAAATGTGGTGTGTTATTCGTTATGTAAAGAATACCTCTTAGTCTTCTTTTGTCATAATTTGCTTTAGCTTGCGTTTACTGCTTTCTAGAAGGACTGTTGTTGTGACTGGTGATGGCTGGTTGTTAGGATTTTCTTTTTCATTGATTGACATGATCATTAATTTTACTAAAGGTGTATCCTGACTTTTTGCAAATAGCTTCTTTATTTGAACAATCAACGTTTTCCCTAGCAGCTTGTGGTGTACTGCTGCGAGTGCCAGTACTTGTTTCTGAAAATTAAAAAAGAAAATTATGAGAGAGAGATTTTTTAAGGTAGTACAAAAGGTTGTGATGCAGTATTTTGATGAAAATTAAGTATTTGCAGAGTGTTTTACCTTAACACAGCGAATGTCATGGATTTCTGCTACTGTGAGAGATAATATTTCTTCTCCAATTTTGTCTTATATTATATTTGTTGTTGAACTAGTGTCATCTTGGATAGTAACTTCAAAGTGGCTTCTATTGTGTAGATAAGATCTATAAAGTATCAACAACTAAGGAACAGAAAGGGAGAAACAAATTTGAATGCTTAGTGTTATCGAAAGAAAAATGGCTCCGTAAATAAAATAGTGCAGATCTTATGGTCCCCTTTTATGCTGTCTATAAACTAATCAATTCGATGATTATTTGCAGGCCTTAACAAATATGACTCAATCTACAAATAAAAAAATAAAAAATACCGAACATGCAAATAAACCCCAAAGCACAATCAGAGAAATTTGCAAAGAAGCATACTTGCTAGAATAAAAAATAAAACCTACATCACCATAAACAAAAGAATCACCAATGCAAACAAAAAGCGTAAAAATGAGGTTGAAAATAATTTTTTTTGTTGGAAAACAAAGAAGAGAGACATAGAGAGACAGTTAACACATAAAGGAGGGAACAAAGTTCCAAGTTTTGTGTCTGTTGTTTGCTAAAGGAGAGGAGCAGCATCACATATTCAAAGAGTTGATTTTCCATTCAACAGGTTCAGTACCTTAGGGTCTGTTCAAAACTCAAGAACTTGTATTAGTATCTCAATTCTTAACCTTTCACATAATGATATCAAGATGTTGATAATGGTAATCCAGAACCTATTTCACATATCAACGCCAATTGTCATTCATTTAATATTTATCCCATGTTCCTCATTGGATTGTTGCAGGTGCTGCTAACACTATATTGCCTCTATCTCTCGGTTATTCTTTTTAGATAGTTTCATCTAGTTACTATCTTACTAATTTTTTACCTGCGAAAATATTTGATGTTTGGAACATTAAGGGCTTTCGGGTATGTCACGTTGCATTCCTGTTGTTTTCAATTTTAGCTGAATATATAATAGAAGACCTCAATAGTATTTCAACATTTTCTTTTACAACATTATAGATCAGAATCAGGAAGGAGGATTTATAGAGATGGAGAGGTAAGCATGTAGATGTGAACTAAACAAGTAGGTGTTAAGAAAAACTGTATCTACATTCTTTGCTCTTACAATTAAACTACTACCACTAAGTTTTATGTCATTACCTTCCCGCTACTACTAAATTAGACTATAAATATGCACTTCATTGACCAAATTAGTGACTAAGACATACTTATAAAAAAAAAAGCGATTGGCACATAATTTAAGCATCTGGCAATCTGTATCTCAAAATTTTACGTTAAGCATGATTACCTTAACATACTCTGTTTGGGTTCTAATATATAATCATTTGTACTCACTTAACTTTGATTAGGACATATAGTGAATAAAAATACTTTCTTTTACCATTTGGAGTTGTTTGGAATTCATTAGGAAAAGAGATTTGTTAAGCTACACCTGGGCATAAGATATGTTGATCGACAATAGGTTGCACCATAGAATCTTCTTTGACACCAACTTCGTGGAAAGAGTTGCTTGCAATCAGAGCAAAATAATGCAGAATCGTTGATTTTCATTTGGTATTGACAGTTAAATCTGCACGTGAAATGTGTTGCCCTTCACAAATACATCGAATGGTTTTAGTTTTATTTAGAGTTTAATTCATAAATTAGATTTTAAGATTTAAGTAATATATGTACCGAAGCTTGTTTCTGGATATTTGCGACAGGTATAATATCTTCTTCAAATGGAACAAACAAAAGAGATCCTGTAGTGGTCGTGCTTTTTTTCGCGTATGAATTGAGTCGTGGTTTTATTCCATTGCACCAGTATATAAATAGAAAATGTTAACTTTTTCTTTGTAAAGAATTTATTTATAGAAAAGAAATCTATTTTGAATACCATGTTTTTAGTTTGATGGCCTGTGGATATGGAGGATTGACGTGAATTTTTGTACCAAATCTATTTGATAGGCCTACATATAGTTAAATAGTTAGTGTTAGTTTGTGTAGAATGTGTTGTTTGGATGAAGAAAATTATAAATATATACGTAGTTTACCCGAAGCTGATTTTGGTTTGGCCACTTTTCTGGCGAGGATTACTGGAAAATCTTCATGTTCTTTGACATCGTTGAGAAGTTTGTTTCCATATAGGTCGATGAATTCTTCCCAAAGGGTGAGCTTTGTTGGTTTTTTCCTTTATACATATTAAAAAGATATTCAGGATTATTATAATAAGAATACAAGACAAGTTAGGTTTATGATTTGAAATGAAATCTTTATTTGTAAAGAAGAATTGAAAAATAAATTGTACTTACTGATGGTCAATGATGATGAATTCTTGAATTCTGTTTCCATTTGTAGCATATGATGGAGGACTTCCATTAACAACGATGGCAAGAATATCTTGTAGCAAATATATAGTTGTTAGTAAGTTGGAATAGTCATTTAAAAAACGTTATGTATTCATGATAAGTATAATGTAGTAAGTACCAAATTCGAAGCCTATCGGTTGGTAGTCAAAGCTGTCAAATGATGCAAGCTTTAAGTGTGTTGGTGGTGCCAATGGTTGTTCAGCAGGTATCACCTCTTCTAATGGTTCAACAATTGTATTATTATCAATAGTCCAGAAGAATTGGTGAAGAGGTTCTCCATATGTTCTGATTGATTCGCAGACAAATTTTTTTTAATCGTACATGACAGCTTGTATTTGAGTTTCCTGTAGAAAATTTAATAAAGTTTCAATAGATACACACATATATATTATATATATGATTATGTGAAATAGAATGATACCTAAAATGTCATTGATGTAACTGATCTAAATAATGGAGTTGAAATATCAGATAAACAGCTTAAACATTTCTCCAACATTTTTGTTTCAATTCAAGTAGTATAACTTGACTCATAGAATCATTAAGAATAGTAGAATACTACATTTATTAGGTCTTATATGGAAAGAAAATCAAGAATTTCAAAATCAGGGAAGAAGTTACTGATATTCAAAGAATTTAATACATATTGAATATCAAGGTTTAAATTCGCTAGTAAGGTCAAAAAGACAGCCTTAAGGCAGTTAGTAACGAGAATTGTGCAAGTTGATGAAATAATCATTCTTAGAGATATCGTAACATTACAAATTTAAGTTAAGTTTCACTATGCAACAATGTAAGCTTCCTGCTCTTATTTAGATTTATTAATCTATATGAACAATTCAGCATTTACTGATCATATATGCCAAATTCAGTACACATATATATGAGCAGCAATATAGTTGTCCAGTGAGTTACAGAACCATTAAGAATAGTAGAATACTGCATCCATTAAGTCTTAATAGGACTAAAAAAGTAGGTACGTGTCATTTATTATTAATGAATCATGACTCTATTATATTATTGATTATATATAAAAGTATACATAAGTTAAAATGGAATAAAAAATACCTCTTCATCTTGTAATATCATGAGTTGATATCTTTTGGTTCCCTCTTTGTTGTTTCGGGGATGACCTTTATCTACCACCTGAACTTTACAAATCCATTCTTCTGAGTTCGGAGTGATTTTGTTGATATTAAGTCTTTCTGTTATAGCTGAAACTGGGAATCAAAACAAATAAATGTAGAACATAATGTCACGCCCCGGGAGGATACCCTTGGCGTGATCGACACTCAGAGACTATTGCTAGTCCCCAAGTGAACCACTTAGCCTCATCACATCATTCAATTAAATAAACTCTACTGAACAGTGGAAAATATAAGTAGTAATGGACACATCTCATCTAAAGTCTCAAAAGAATATATATAATAATAATGAAGGCTAGTAGAAAGAACTAGCTCACAATCTCAACATCGACACTCGACCATCGTCTATAAAGCCTCTATCACTAATCATGTGGTGCCAATCACAAATTTATGGCTACCCAAATCAAAATAAAAGAAATAGTCCAATCTAACTTTAAATCATGATGAAATAAAATTAGGGGATTCTCCAAAGTAGGGGAGGCTCATCAAATTAGCTTCGAATCTCAGATCTTCAACGGAGCGCCTGTCAATGATCTCTAGTACCTGCCTCTACATCATCAAATGATACAGTCTAAAGTGGACGTCTATGTAAAATAGCTGAATGAAACAGAAATCAGTAGAAAAATATGGAAACAACATCAACTCAAAATAAACATCAAATCGCATCAAATAGCGAAATGTCCATCTATGAAAGAATAAAGAGTAGACAAATGACATATCAATAACTTAAACTCATCAATAGTCTCAAACTCATCTCAAAGCTCATCTCATAGGAGATCACCTCCTCTCATCTCATCTCAGAGGAGCTCACCTCCTCTCATCTCATTCAAAACTCATCTCAAAAGAGCTCACCCTCTCTGATCTCATCTAGACTCAGAGTAAGGTAGGAAATTTATGGGAGTTTCTCTTATCCGACAACACTCACTTATGAGCCAGTGAATGTACAACAATCACCCTGATGTTGCCACAGTGGTTCCAAACTTGCCAGGTAAGGAACGCTCAAAAACCATATCAGTTCAACCAATATGGAGTCAAAACTCAATAGATCTGCTATTGCTTTCAGGGACTGTTACATCTCGAGGGAAACCATATATATGTGATGGTTTAAGCCTCACCTACGTTTGGCGACGTAGTTATGAGTTCGAGTGGGACTCACTCTTACTTATTTCGGTGCTCGATACTCCTCCCGACTCAATGCTCATAAAACTCAACCTCAACCAATCTCATAGGGACTCACTCCCTGTCAAGGACTGATATTTCACAAGGTCTTTAGCCCTTTCATCAATCATCTCATAGGGACTTTCAACCTATCATCAATCATCCTATAGGGACTTTAACCCTATCATCAAACATCTCATAGGGGCTTTAACCCTATCATCAAACATCTCATACGGACTTTAGCCCTATCATCAGACTTCTCATAGGGACTTTAACCCTATCATCAGACATCTCATAGGGACTTTAACCCAATCATCAACATAGGGAATTTAACCCTATCATCAACATCTCATCAATGACTCAATATTGTATAACAATCATTAGGAAACAAGTGAATAAACACATCGGTAGAGTTCATTTATAGAGACTCATAAAACAATCAAAATTTCATCAACTCATCATCACAATCAACAATCTCAACTCAAGGCTCTAGACTCAAGTCTCAAGTGCATTATGCATGCTTTTCAAATTAGTTATCAAAATTCCATCAACTCATCATCATAATCAACAATTTCAACTCAAGGCTCTAGACTCAATTCTCAAGTGCATTATGCATGCTTTTCAAATTAGTCATTGAAGGGTTATGCAAATTGTCAAGAAAATATTCAATTTACGAAAACAAATAGTATGATGATCATCAACATAGAAAACATGTAATTTCAAATCAATTTTTCAAGAAAACCCTCAAGTATTCATGCATGTAGACTCTTCAATCATCAACTCATCTATGACCTCTATGGGGAACATGAGAGAACAATCCCATGTTTTAGTTTAGCCTTACATATCTAGAAAGTTGATATTACAATCGAAATTTGATGAATTACTAGCCTTCTTGGAGAAAGTCCTCGATCTCGGTAGTTCTTTTAGAGTGGAAGAACTTGGAAAGACATTGCTTGAAGGGCTTCTATTTGATTCTTGGATTCTTGACTTAGAATCTTTAGATCTCTTGATGAAGAACCCTAATTCTTGTAAAAGAAGAATCAAGGAATCCTCTTTTAGAATTCTTGAATTCGTTTTCTTGAAACCCTAGGTTATGATTTAAGATTCTATTAGAGATTCATGAATAGATGAAGAAATTCGGGTTGGATGGATTGAAATTCATGAGGAATAGCTTACCTTGATGATGAATCTTGGAAGCTATCCTTAACTTGATTATTTTTTTGATGATTCTTGAGCTTTTATGTTTAGGAGTGAAAGCGAGGGTTTTAATTATGAAAACTGATGTTTTATGCGTTTTGGGACCTTAAATAGACCCCCAAAGGTTTTAGGATAAAAGTACCCTCAAAATAAAATAAAAGGACGTCATTTGGCTTATCTAGAAAGGGTTTGCGATAGGTCCACGGCGCGGAGCCATTGCGGGTATTCAGACAACTCTGCAGGTCTTCAGTAAAATGGTCATAACTTTCTACTCTGAACTCTGATTAAGGCAAAATAAGATGTGTTGGAAAGCTAATTCAAATATCTTTAATTTGATATTAATGGGTTACCTAACTCATTATACTGTAGGAGATATGGTCGTTTGAAGTTGATCCTTCTATCAACTCATATAGAAACTTAGTCGGTAGAAATTCTTTGGACTTTACTTGATGTAAAAGATCCTTTATCATCTCCAATTCTATTCCCACTCTAAGAAATTAACTTTAACATCTATGCTAATTGAGGAATTATCAATTAAAATCGTATATCATATGAAGGATGGCTCGGTCTTAGCTTCGGAAAAAATTGGGGTGTTACAATAATTTAATATCATTTACAGAGGGAATGGTATAAAGTAAAAGAATGTAAGATTAAATAAAGTATAATATTCGATCTACCTATTGAGAGTGGTAAGATAATTTTAACCGAAAGCCTTTTTGATAATTTCATCGTAAACAACGTTAAATATAGATTTGTCATCATTATTATCAGCTGTGGGTGCTCTTGATAAAGCAACATATAATTTCCCGTGGGAGAAGACAGGTTCACGCAAATAAATACCAATAAAATCTAAAGTCTGGCCCTGTGCTTTATTAATTGTCATTGCAAAGCATAATCGTATTGAAAATTGTATCCGTTTAAATGGAAGGGGTAGTTTTTCATCTTCTGATGTTAGTAGTGGTATTCTTGGAATGAATACATGTGTATTTTTAAAATCACTGTTGGATATTGTGGCGCTGATGATGTGTGATTTGAAATCATTACATATTAAGCGGGTACCATTGCATAAACCTTCGGAAGGATTCAAATTTCGTAGTAACATATTTGGGCAATTTCTTTTTAAAATCAATTTGTAAGGAGGTAAACCAACAGGGTTCAAAGTATGTAGCAAGTCTTCATATTCACTTTGATCCTTTGGATCAATAGTTTCATCAGTAGCTAGATATACTTTTTTCGTAGTTGGAAATTGAGTAATCAAAATGTTATTTATTTCATCGACAAAGTCATTTTTTGTTGTTAAAATAGCACGAGAAGTGATAAAAGAAATACTTGAGTAAGAGGTTTGTAAACTTGGATAAGTAACTTCAAATAAAAGGTTTAATGAATCTTTTTTGTTAATGAACGAAATGATAAAAGCACGAGGAATTTCAATTTTACCATTATTGATTTTTTTCTGTTCCATTATCAATTCTCATTAAATATTTACAAAATGTTGGGTCTGTCTTTGCACACATATTTACTAATAGTGTAGTTTTTCAAGTTGATTCCAAATGTGAGAGTAAAGTAAGCTTTCACGAATAAAATCTTCTCTTTTTCCACTACGAACAGGAAAAGTTTGTCTAAAATCACCACTGAAAACAACCACCTCTCTATCGAATAATATTGTTGTTTCCATTAGATCTTTCAAAAGTAAGTCAAAAGCTTCAACTACTCATTTTTTGGCCATTTGAATCTCATCCCATACTATAAGTTTAGCATCACGAATTGAGGATGCTAAAGAACTTTTTTACTTATTTTACAACTAAATTTTTCATCAATATTGATTGGATATTTTTAAAACGAGAATGAGCAGTTCGACCACCCGGAAGAAGTGAAGTTGCGACACATGAACTTGCAGTTGCTAAAGCTATAAATCCTCTATATCTTACAGTTGCCAATAAAGCACGATATAAAAAGCTTTTACCAGTTCCTCCAGGACCATCTATAAAAAATGCACTAGATTTATTTGTAATTATTCTATCTAAAATTATATTGTAAGCACTTTTTTGTGCAGTATTTAGTTTGTTTTGTAGTAGTAGATCATCTTCATTGACAATAATGTTTCTTTCAAAATAAACATCTTTAGCTTCTCTTGCTAGTGCAAACGCTTTGATTAATTCTGAAATTAGTTTATATTCGTTAATTTCACGGCCAACTGAATGAATAATATTATTAATATGTGTTAACACTTTATAACGAATTTCATTTTTATTGATATTTGGAATTTTCACAAAATCTTCTGACAAGGAAGTTTCAATTTTTTCCCATAGTTCTTTTGGATTACTTGGGTTACAATAGACTAATAACATAGCAAATAAATGTCTGAGACTTGCTGCCATTTGAGAATCTATTGCTTCGGACATACATTCTATTAAATTGTTATCTGAAAGTAATAATCCTCTTTTTTCATCTGATTCTCTAAATGTTCTACGAAGTTTGTTATTTACTGTTAGCAAATCTTCATATGTCTTTGGCCCTCTTATATTCATTAGAAGTAATCTAAGATAATATCTTTCTCCTTTGATAGGATGATAGGTTACAACACGTCCAATAGATGTCCATGTCTACGAAGTGTCCACATTTTGTCTGTTGTTGACCATACAAAATATTCAGGAAATTCTCAATATAGTAAGTTTAAGCTTTTAGCGGTGTCATTTATACTGTTCATTACAAAAAATTCAGTTAACATTGTTTTTTGAATAATTGGATTGTTTATAATTTTACTAATATTATCAGTATTTTTAAATGAAACAAGTTGTCGTCCATCAAGATGTAATTGAAGATGGTATATATTTAGAGACCTTTTATTGATGTTGAAAGCGAAGATACGCCATGCTACTTCAGGCGTAGAAACCCATCTAGCTGATTGATATTCTTTTATCTCATCAATTTTCGTATTTGTATCAGTAATATGAATTTGGAATGAAATTTTATCATGTCCTTTGCATGTATATATTTATAAATATTTTTGACTACTTTAATATCTGAACAAATCTCTACATTTATATGACAATTATATTTAGATAATAAAAAAGGATTATAAGGCACAATCCATAAATTGTCAAGAAGATGTTTTCTTATCTCTACATAGTTTCCTATGTTACATCTTCTATAAATAGGGTATGAAATTTTGCCTTTTGTTGTTTCATTAGAATACTCTTTTGGATACTTAAATTTACAATAATCTTTTTTTTTTCCATACAAGGGCTTGTTGGATTTAATTTACCGCAAGGTCCATGAATCATGTGTTGTGTAACAAGTGAATATAGATAAGGATTTATTTTAGGATTTGGTAATTCCGCGAAAACAAATTGATCATAAGCTTCAGGTGTAAGTAACTTAAATTTTTCATCAAGTATTATTAAAAAATGAGCATGAGGAAGTCCTCGTTTTTGAAATTCTACTGTGTACATAAATACAGTAACTTTACAAAATATGTTTTTTTTTCAATAAATCATTTTTTAGTTCTTCTAGTTTTGCACGAATACACGACAAATTAAGTCAGGTGTGTTTTGTGCTTCATCAGTTGCTAGTAGATTTTGTTTAATTTCTGACCAAGAGACATTGCAGGTTATAGTTCAAAATATATTAGGTCTTCCAAAACGTTGAACCAATGCAATAGCATCCGTATATCGTCTACATATATCTCTTGGTCCTCCAGTAAAGCTAAGTGGGAGAAATCTACATTTACCTACTTGTGAAGAATCTCTTTCACCTTTTCGTAGAACATCTAGTAATCCTCCTAACACATCAGTTCTGAATAAATCTTGATTGAAAGAAGCAAAATCTAATCGTTGAGTTTTTAATTTTTATCCATTGATCTACAATGTATTGTTGGAATAATCTTCCTGAATGTAGAATTATATTTTCCTCATCTCGTATTTGGAGTTTGTAATAATAATATTCACGACAGGAGACACTAGTTCTTTTGCATTTTCCTCTTTGCATGGCTTCAAATTCTATAGCAAAACATCCATCGATTGTAGCCATATTTATTACGTTTGGCAATTGATCATGTTCACACTATCTTTCTCTAGATGAGGAAGCACCTAAAGGATCAATTTTTTTGATACCACAATGCCATCCATTTAGACCATAGGGAAACAATAATGGATACTGCAATGGATCATAACAACCGTAATAATAATTTACCAATTGGCTTTTAGTACTATTTGTATATCCGAATATGTGGCATGGGAATACAATTTTGAGTATCTTGTTCTACCCATATTACTTCTGACGCAATTGGCAAATTATATATTCTTTGATCCAAATCAGCATCAGATTTCAAAGCAATATAAAAATCACTTAATTGTGGGATATTTATTAATGATTTTAAGAATATGGAGTACGGATTAATTTTTAATATTTCCATCAATTTTTGGACAATACCTTCATTCAGTTTATTAGAACATGCTAGTCGATTTTTTAACTCATTTTCACTATCGAAAATTATAGTTGCAAATTTCTTCCTTTTTCAAAAGCTAAAACTAAATCATCTATAAAATGATACATTTTTCCTTGAACTCGAAAGATGGATATACCTTCATATTTTCTTTCTAGTTCTTTATCATAATTAACTCCAAGAGAAGTGAAGGCAAAGATGTTGTTATAAGTTTTAATATAAGCTCGATACTGTCTTTGACTCATCAGTGTTTTCTAAATAAAGATTTCGTAAAGTTGTTGGTATTTGATGTGAAATAAGCCGCACAACACCATTACCACAACAAAATGCTGGTGTTTCATATTCAAATCTTTTTGTAGCAATATTTACACTGAGGAACAGTTTTTAGAATACTATAATTTATTATTGGATAAACAGTGTCGATGTAATTAACTTTTGTAGAATTACATCCTGCACGATATAGGTATTGGTTAAAGATATGTTTAATGGATGGAGATGATGATATATTATAAGTTATCTAATTATCTTACCTATAATAGAACTTTGCTGATCTGAAGCCGATGTAGCTCTAGGGCATTGTATGTTAGGTAACATAGTGTCGCTGGAGCTAGAATCAGCGAAGCAACTATTCATGATGAATGAAGTTGTCCGTGCTTGGGCTAGCAAGACATCTTTCTTTTCATATTGTTTTAGTTTGTATAATTCACGCAGTCTATCCTTTTTTATTAGCAGGAGTTTTTCCAAAGTTCAAATCACTTTTATTGTTGTTGTTCGACATTTGAAGAATGTTTTATTTACCCTGAAGGTATGAGAGGGATTTTCTATTTTATCTTTTTTGCTCTTTATCTGACTAAAACAACGAAGTAAATTTCTAACAATCCAAAATAATAATAAAAAATGAAATTATGTTTTACAGAACTTAATGAACATTATAAATGATGATACAAAAAGAAAAGAAAGAACAAACATTGTAGGACATACATGTAGTTAAAAATTGTGGCTAAGAGTGGCTGTAAATGCTAAAAGGCACACTGCAAATAAAATTTTTAATGTCAATGTAAGCAGATAAGGGAAAGTAAAATTTACAAACAAAGTTACTTTGTAAGATAAATTTGATGGCATGAATATTTAGTCCACAAGTTGCTGACTAAACACAATGAAATTGCAATATATAGACTTGACAAATAAGAGCAAAAAAAAGATAACTTAATAGTAATAGAAAATCTATTGCCCTAAAAAATGACAAATAAATTAATGTAACTGAAGAATTCATAAACATATTTCAATTGCGAAAGAGTTATTCCAGAATCATCAAATTAAATACTCAATAAGTTGCATTTGTTTTACATATGCTAGTTAAGTTACTGGTGCATATAAATTTTGCTCTCTCTCCAAAGCCCACTTATAAGATTACATTTGCTATGTTATTAAATGTTAAATGTAATGACCCGTTAGATCATTTTAAAATAAATACTCTTTCTTTCATAAAAGACTCTTTTCGTAAATTTGAATTGAAAATTTTGGACTATTTGATAATTACGGTCATTTAGTTGACGGATAATTTTAGATAATTAATTTAGTTGGTGGATTAAAATAATATTTTTATTAATATTCTATACTATTTATCTCATATGTATAAAAAAATAGGCTAATAGAATTTATCACTTTAGTATATTAAAATAAGTAAATAAGAAATAAGAAAGGAAAAAAAGAATAAAATAAACAAAAAAAAAAAGAGAAAGAAAAGGATAGAAGGGCTGCGCAGCAGCAGCCCTATAACGAAGCAGAAACGAGGAAAACAAAGAACGCAGAAACGCAACGCAGAAAAACTGAAAAAAAAGGTGCGGAAAGGAAAAGAAAGAAACAGAAGAGAAGAAAAATTATGATTTTCATCCCAAAACATCAAGGTAATTATTCTCATCCTTTCTATTAGGTTTTTATGAGATTATGAATAAATTTTTAGGGTAGAAACGTGTATAATTTATATTAAATTAAGAAAATATAGCCCTAGGGTTCTTAGAATAAAATTTTGATTTGGGGGTCGAATAACGATCCGTTTTAGCTGAAATTTAACATACACATTTAGTTTATTATGGGTAAACATAATCTGAAAGAAATTTTCAGATTCGAATTTAAGGGTTCGGGTTGACTTTTTGACCCGATTTTCGAGCCAAAAATAAATGTAGCAATATGGGTGTCATTGGATTCGTATTCTTATGTAGATTATGCATTTGAACAGATTTTGATCATCTGAAAGCGTTACAAATGACTCAAGGTTTGGGGTGTCATTCTATTAATTAAGGCAAGTGGATTTCTAAACTTTTGTTAAATATGTTCAACCTCGTATGCTTTCTTATGCTCTAATCTATGGGATGGGATCGTATCATGTGATGGGTTGATAATTCTTATTGTGATGCTAGTGTGAGGGCTTTAAATTGTCTATGTGTTGCGTCGAGAGCATGTGAATCCTAAATTGAGAATAGTGTGAATATGACGTGTTGAGAAAGGGAGATAATCGTGATATATACTGAGGATCATGGGTTGTTTGAGAAAATAAAGTTACTAAAATGGGGTGAAATATCTTAAAAGAGAATTGTACCCAAATATGTGTAAAGGAGGGTGAATATTATAATTGCTAAACATTAAGAACTTTGATATTTATTGTACTTATTGAGAGGAATATTGCTTCTATAATTGTGTTTGATTGCATACATCCTCATACTCATGACATTTTGAGAAGTTGTTAATGGTGATTCGTATCATGAGTCCTTGACCACGAGCACTTGGGTGGCAAGGTAGTTGATACATTGAGATTCATATCATGAGTCCTTGACCACGAGCACTTGGGTGGCAAGGTAGTTGATACATTGAGATCCGTATCATGAGTCCTTGACCACGAGCACTTGGGTGGCAAGGTAGTTGATAAATCGAGATTCTTATCATGAGTCCTTGACCACGAGCACCTGAGTGGCAAGGTAGTTGATACATCGAGATTCTTATCATGAGTCCTTGACCACGAGCACTTGGGTGGCAAGGTAGTTGATATATTGTGATTGAGGTATATGGCCTGCGAGGTCCCCATGGGTCCCCTTAGTCTTGGAGCCTTAGCTCGACGAGGGTATATACGAAAGGCTGTGCGACGGTCTTGATACCACTTGCATTGCACGACATTGCACCTCATCGTTGCATATTATTATGTGGCATGATGTTATTCATGTGATTGATTATGTTATCACTTGTGAGTTATGGCTTGTGATTTGATAATTGTGATATACTGAAAAACTATCTTTATTGTGTATTATGTGTTGCTGGGCTGGGACTTTTCTGAGTGGAGGTTTGTAGTTCGGCGATATGTGGTTGGGTGTGAAGGAGTTACTTGGTTCTTCATTGTTTTACTCTAGGTTAGTTCTATTTGCTGAGTACCGTGTTGTTTTGGTACTCACCCCTTGCTACATTTTTGCAGGTTGCGAGCCCGGTCCCTCTAGTTAAAATTTTCTTATTGCAAGACCGAGCTTCCGAATTATCCTTAAGGTAGCTGCTTATGTCACCGGTGGACCTTCAAGGAATCCATTATTATGTTACGTTCTATTTGAGGACTAGACATTTGAGACATTTATTTTATTCGAGTACTATGTATTTAGGGGCTTGTACATGTGACACCAGTTCTGGGATGGTTGTAGTTTGGTCTTCCTATGATTATTTGTCATATTAGACTATTTTCTCTTCCGCTACTATTGTTATGTTTGGATCAGTAGGTATTGGGCTGACTCACCTTGGCGGGTTAGGTGAGTGCCATCACGCCCGAATTTCGGGTCGTGACAGTTGGTATCAAAGCTCCAGGTTCATAGGTCTCGCGTGTGTACAAGCCGAGTCTGGTAGAATCTCGAGGATCGGTATGGAGACGTCTATACTTATCTTCGAGATGCTATGAAGACTGTTAGGAAACTTTCTTTTGTTTATTCTTTTTCCATCGTGCGTCCCTGATTCAGTGTGACTCTTATCATTTTATTCGTTCTCTCTCATTTATAGAGATGATTCGTGCTTGGTTCTTTAAATGAGTAGTTAGTGGTTTATACATAACTTGAATGTTAGATCTAGTATTAAAGTGTAAGTGACATACTTGTAAAAAGGATGTGTGGTTAGATTTAAAATATTAAAGTGTAAGTGACATACTTGTAAAAAGGATGTGTGGTTAGATTTAAAAGATTCAATTATTAGAAAAGGGTGAGTAAGGTGATGACTCAATAATAAACTTGAGGATATTTGAGTGATGAGGTCAACCAATGAACTGAGGGATTTTATGAATGTGTTATCCTTTTTGGGGTTAGTTATGCAACAACACAAACATTATTAATGTGGTATATATATATATGATATTGAAAATGGTTCAACAACTTAAGGTGGAATGTTAAAAGGATAGGTAGAAGCATGCGGGCTAGTTTGGTGCTACCTTCTTGATAGGTATGATGTGTTCTTGTGGTGGATCTAATGGACTTTCACAATATGGTATTAGTGGTATGTGAAAATGGATATGTCAATTGTCAAGCGTGAATACAAACCATTTTAGAAATTTTTAGTGTATCATGGGCTCATTTAATAATGTTTAATGTTGTACTCATATTTGAGAAATCAACTAGTTTGCTGCTCTGGATGCTTGGGTTAAGTATTATTTATAAGAAAAATTTTAGTGGTGGATCTTTGGTACAATTAATGTATTTAAGTTGTAAGGTGTATTCGGGGGATTCTAAATGAGGACTATTACTCCATAATAAGATCCAAGAGAGTTAGTTCTTTATATTTGACCGATATAGTTTTGGTGTCATATCAATGATGAAGGTAACCTTGAGATGATGGCAGTGGCTATAGAGCATAATGGTAATAAGAGTTCTAATGGATTATGATCAAGATGCAATTATATGATGAGAATTTTTGATTTAGTGAATTCAGTATGGTAAACGCGATCTGCAGGTATCAAAAGTTACGTTTGCTACTATTTGATGAGTAACGTGGTCATAAGAAAGATGTAAAATGTGTTGAGATACTGCTTCGATAGAAATAAAATGAGCTAGAGTCATAAAGGAATAAATTAGTGAGATGTAAAGATATTCACTTTGATGGTAAAGGTAAAAAAAATATAACTTTCAAGAGAGTAGGCAATTGAATTTAAAGCCATGTGGTTTCATTTGTTTTGTTTTGGTTATGGTGATAGTATTAAGTATCATTGGTCTTGGCTGGAAAACTGTTGGATAATATTTGAGGAAAAAAAAATCTACAATATTGGGCTTGAATATGGTGATGACCTCTTTTGTGATTTTGAGTATGGTAATTAGTACATTGAATTTTTTTATAAAGGATATGGTAAAGTCGATGAAGAGGTGATCAATATTAAGTTAAGATACATGAATTCACAAAGATCTCAAGCTATGAGCTAATACCGATAGATAAAGGAATTGGGGTACAAGTTAAAATAAAGATTCAAGTTTTAATTGTTAGTTTACATTTTGGGTAGTATATTTTGTCAAGATATGAAGATATGAATTGGTAAGATAAGAAATAATTGATAGCAATGAGTATTCAATATTTGGAAGAACTTGCATATGGTTTGGGTAAAAAATTTAGTTATTTTTCTTATTGTTGAAGGACGTAAATAAAAGCTCCACTTAAAGTTTTAGCTTAGAACATGAGGTAAAATTTTATGTGTTGTTGGTCAGAGAATAAAGTTGATAAGTGAGTTAGTGAAGGAATGGGAATCTAATATATTGAAGAGTTCAGGGTATCTGAAATTTGTGTCACAAGAAGAATTTAAGAAAGTGAAGGAATAAGACCTCTTATATGGACCCTTGGTTCGGAATTAAAGGTTTTACTTATTTGCGTTTGAGCTCAAACATGATAATGCAATGCGTACTTGTTTAGCACAGATTTTCTAGGATTTACTCGTGACTTTTATGAAGACTGAGTTTTGATCCGAGTGACAAATAATGATGTTTGAAATATGCTACATTTTTATATTGGCCTAGATTGTCCAATTATGATAGATGACTTATGAGGGTACTGCGATACAGATCTATAGCTCTACACACCTATCGATGATATTAAGGGGGGTTGAAATACTCTGTTAATGGGATACATAGATTATTGTGATGACTAGAGGTTACGTGCTTATGGTATGCAGAATTATTAAGGTGACTGAATCTCTCTAAGTTTTGGCATGATGTATATGATGTTTTGAATGGTAGTTGAAATTCGGTATGTGAAAGATTGCATGAAATTGACTTTAGGTACAATTAAATAACCTTACCTCGATGAGAAAAGTACTATCAAATTTGAAATTAACGTTGCCAGCTTTGTGTGTGATTTATGTCTATAATAAAAATACTTAAATAAAAAGAGAGAAAACCATAGTATGAGATATTTGAAGGCGACAATGTGTAGCTAAGGAGACTTTAATACTAGTAACAATTTGAGAGAATGGTAAATGACAAGTATGGGTATGATATCCTGTTAGTATTAAGAGCGTTGTCTTTGATGCAGTACTGTAAAAAGTATATGAAGTTTGATAAATTAAGTACGTGTACGATTGTATTGGGACCAGACAGGTTGATTATGTGCAACTAAAAAGGGGGAAAAAAAGTAGGGTCAGATGAATGAAAATGTTTGATAGGGACACTATGAAAGGAGTATCTTGTATCGTGGGAAGATTTGACTGTGAGAATGTAATCTTAACAAAATCTATGAGGGTTTGTGCATTAGAAGATTTTGATGGAATGGTCTTAGAGGAGAAGCTTACTTGGAGAGATGAAATACTGACTTGGGAAGATCATAACTTAGGATTTTAGTAATATCGATTATTCTTCCTTCCCCTTCTTATGTTCGAGGACGAACATGATTTTTAGTGGTGGATAATGTAATGACCCGTTAGATCATTTTAAAAATAAATACTCTCTCTTTCATAAAAGACTCTTTTCGTAAATTTGAATTGAAAATTTTGGACTATTCGATAATTACGGTCATTTAGTTGACGGATAATTTTAGATAATTAATTTAGTTGATGGATTAAAATAATATTTTTATTAATATTCTATACTATTTATCTCATATGTATAAAAAAATAGGCTAATAGAATTTATCACTTTAGTATATTAAAATAAGTAAATAAGAAATAAGAAAGGAAAAAAAGAATAAAATAAACAAAAAAAAAAAAGAGAAAGAAGAGGATAGAAGGGCTGCGCAGCAGCAGCCCCATAACGAAGAAGAAACGAGGAAAACAAAGAACGCAGAAACGCAACGCAGAAAAACTGAAAAAAAAGGTGTGGGAAGGAAAAGAAAGAAAAAGAAGAGAAGAAAAATTATGATTTTCATCCCAAAACATCAAGGTAATTATTCTCATCCTTTCTATTAGGTTTTCATGAGATTATGAATAAATTTTTAGGGTAGAAACGTGTATAATTTATATTAAATTAAGAAAATATAGCCCTAGGGTTCTTAGAATAAAATTTTGATTTGGGGGTCGAATAACGATCCGTTTTAGCTGAAATTTGACATACACGTTTAGTTTATTATGGGTAAACATAATCTGAAAGAAATTTTCAGATTCGAATTTAAGGGTTCGGGTTGACTTTTTGACCCGATTTTCGAGCCAAAAATAAATGTAGCAATATGGGTGTCATTGGATTCGTATTCTTATGTAGATTATGCATTTGAACAAATTTTGATCATCTGAAAGCGTTACAAATGACTCAAGGTTTGGAGTGTCATTCTATTAATTAAGGCAAGTGGATTTCTAAACTTTTGTTAAATATGTTGAACCTCGTATGCTTTCTTATGCTCTAATCTATGGGATGGGATCGTATCATGTGATGGGTTGATAATTCTTATTGTGATGCTAGTGTGAGGGCTTTAAATTGTCTATGTGTTGCGTCGAGAGCATGTGAATCCTAAATTGAGAATAGTGTGAATATGACGTGTTGAGAAAGGGAGATAATCGTGATATATACTGAGGATCATGGGTTGTTTGAGAAAATAAAGTTACTAAAATGGGGTGAAATATCTTAAAAGAGAATTGTACCCAAATATGTGTAAAGGAGGGTGAATATTATAATTGCTAAACATTAAGAACTTTGATATTTATTGTACTTATTGAGAGGAATATTGCTTCTATAATTGTGTTTGATTGCATACATCCTCATACTCATGACATTTTGAGAAGTTGTTAATGGTGATTCGTATCATGAGTCCTTGACCACGAGCACTTGGGTGGCAAGGTAGTTGATACATTGAGATTCATATCATGAGTCCTTGACCACGAGCACTTGGGTGGCAAGGTAGTTGATACATTGAGATCCGTATCATGAGTCCTTGACCACGAGCACTTGGGTGGCAAGGTAGTTGATACATTGAGATTCGTATCATGAGGCCTTGACCACGAGCACCTGGGTGGCAAGGTAGTTGATACATCGAGATTCTTATCATGAGTCCTTGACCACGAGCACCTGGGTGGCAAGGTAGTTGATACATCGAGATTCTTATCATGAGTCCTTGACCACGAGCACCTGAGTGGCAAGGTAGTTGATACATCGAGATTCTTATCATGAGTCCTTGACCATGAGCACTTGGGTGGCAAGGTAGTTGATATATTGTGATTGAGGTATATGGCCTGCGAGGTCCCCATGAGTCCCCTTAGTCTTGGAGCCTTAGCTCGACGGGGGTATATACGAAAGGCTGTGCGACGGTCTTGATACCACCTTGCATTGCACGACATTGCACCTCATCCTTGCATATTATTATGTGGCATGATGTTATTCATGTGATTGATTATGTTATCACTTGTGAGTTATGGCTTGTGATTTGATAATTGTGATATACTGAAAAACTATCTTTATTGTGTATTATGTGTTGCTGGGCTGGGACTTTTCTGAGTGCAGGTTTGTAGTTCGGCGATATGTGGTTGGGTGTGAAGGAGTTACTTGGTTCTTCATTGTTTTACTCTAGGTTAGTTCCATTTGCTGAGTACCGTGTTGTTTTGGTACTCACCCCTTGCTACATTTTTGCAGGTTGCGAGCCCGGTCCCTCTAGTTAAAATTCTCTTATTGCAAGACCGAGCTTCCGAATTATCCTTAAGGTAGCTGCTTATGTCACCGGTGGACCTTCAAGGAATCCATTATTATGTTACGTTCTATTTGAGGACTAGACATTTGAGACATTTATTTTATTCGAGTACTATGTATTTAGGGGCTTGTACATGTGACACCAGTTCTGGGATGGTTGTAGTTTGGTCTTCCTATGATTATTTGTCATATTAGACTATTTTCTCTTCCGCTACTATTGTTATGTTTGGATCAGTAGGTATTGGGCTGACTCACTTTGGCGGGTTAGGTGAGTGCCATCACGCCCGAATTTCGGGTCGTGACATTAGAGTACACTTAGTTAAACAACCCCTCTACCTTTTTGAGGTAAGTTTAATCTACATATACTCTATCCTCCCTAGAACTCACTCATGGGGTTGGACTGGGATTTTCAACCCAAACTGTTTCCAATGGGGGCTTAAATAAGTGCATCCTCACTTTACTTCAGACATAACAGGTCTGGTTCGAATTTTTTGTAGCTTCATCCAATGCTAAAGGTGTGTCTACATCAGTGACGAATTTAACGAGCAATGTAAGGTTGGAAGAAAGTGAGGCAGGAACAATGAACCTCAGTTTGGGGGGGTGGGTGGGTGGGTGCACAGAAACCTTACCCTTATCTTTGTGGGGTAGAAAGACTGTTTTCTAATGGACTCTTGACTCAAGAAATGAGTTTTTCAAAACATATTTGTTGAAAAAAACAAGATTAAAAAGTTATGATGAAGGTATTGAAGAAAAAAAAGTATTGACAACAAAATAGTAAAGATTACTAATGTAAAAGAAACGACAAGCGCAATAAACTTGAAGAATGCAATAAAGATAGAACAATAATAATGTTGGCAAGGGGAAAGGGAGAATATATGGTGCTCTAATTTGGAGGTGAGGACTTCAGATAACAATTCAGAGTGGATATCAAAGGAAGCTCTCATACTGTTTTCAAAATTGGACTAAAGATGGGGAGAAGGAAATGTGCAATGTTCTAAGGCAATGTCCACAGCTTCAAGAGATACAGTTCCTAAGGAGGTGGGGAACTTAATTTTTTATGTCAATTTTAAAGATGGAGAATCAAAGTCAAGAGGGAGAATTCTTGCCTGACTAATCAATGAAAGTCAAGATGATCTCATGGAATGTAAGGAGGATAATGGGGATTGTAAAAGGAAAATTGTCGAGAAATTACTAAAACAATGGGGGGCAGACATATATGTTCTGGTGGAAACAAAATTAGGTGGCTCAAATGATAATATGCTACAGAGTATTTGTAGCAATAGATGGAATGGGGAAATACATAAAGAAGCAGAGGGTAATAGCAGGGGAATTCTAATCCTTTGACAAGAGGATACGGAAGGGAGAGGTAGTGAAGATTGGTAATTAATACATTACTGGGAAGTTCATTTTGGTTAATGAAGATTTTAGCTGCCATATTGCAACAATCTATGCAGATTGCAATAGGGAGATTAGGAAAATATTATGGGGTGAACTGGTAGGAGCTAGAATCAATATTTATGGGCCTTGGATAATTTGTGGTGATTTCAATGTTACCTGATACCCATCAGAAAAAACGAATTGCAATCCTATCATGCTAACCTGTCAGAACTGGGAGTGGAGGAAGTCATATTTCAAATTTGAATCTTGGTGGTTGGAATTGAAGGTTTTAATAATAAGGTGGAGTGGTGATGTTCCTTTGTTGTGGGGGGAAAAGCAGGTTATATCTTTGCTGAGAAGCTAATCATTTTGAAAGTGAAGTTGAAAGAATGGAGCAAAAATAACAGAGGTAACTGGAACCAGAGAAAGGAGGACATTCTCAACCAAATTGCGAACAGGGAAAGCATTCAGGAACAAAGGCCTTTGACTGATGACAAAGTATTAGAGAAGGCCAATGGATTTTGAGGAATTAGCAGTATTGGAGGAGATTGCTCGGAGAAAAAGATCCATTTTACAATGGCTGAAACAAGGTGACAAAAGTTCCAAAATTTTTCAAAGAATTGCAACTTCACATAAGAGATGTAAGCAGGTTACAAGGAGATTAAAAATAGTACAAAAAATAGATGATCCAAAATGAAAAAGAGCTTAACCAAAAATTGTAGATAATACCTGAAAGAAAAAAATATCCATAAAGAAAAGAAGAACAATAATCTGTCGGTGAGAGGAAGTTTGACAGTTCATCTTTTCGGATAGTGTTAACTACAGGTCATGCAGCTGGTAACAGAGAAGCTTTTCTGTTATGTTGACGCGAAAGAGATGTCCCTACTTTTGTAAAACACAATGTACGAAGGCATAAACCGCGACCTAATTGTAAAAGTAAGGTCATGAGTTTTTAGTATAGCTTTTGCTCTATGATTGTAGAAATGTTTGTTTATACTGACTTGAGAATATGAATGTTTTTTCGCTTGTTAGGGAGAGGGACAAGTCAAATGAGAGATGTGAGTTTGTAGACACAATTGTGTAGAAAACACATGATGAATATACCTTAATCAAGGGAGCAAAAATTAATCAAATAGGAAGGAGATAACGGAATGGACAGAAAGGGAATTCTCAAGGGAAGAAGTTTGGAAAGGAGTTAAGATCGTGCTGGAAATAAAGCTTCAAGATCAGATGACTTCATGTTGATGTTCTTCTAAAAATGTTAGAAGTAGCAGGCAACGTCTTCTCGCCTTCTATATTTGTCACCACTCGTACTGGGAGGGTACTAATTAGCCCTGCCATTCATGATGAGTTAAAACAACAGGAGTGGTGTGATCTCTTTCAAGCAATTTTTTCTACAACTTTCAAACAATCAAATATAAAAAATAAGAGACCCATTAGTCTAGTAAAAAGTATCTGCATTTAGGTAGGAAAAGCGAACAATTGATATTTGAATGTGTTTTGATAAACATTTGGTGATAGTTCAGGTAGTAGTTCAAATATGTAACTCGAAAAAAATGGGGTATCTTAAATGTGTTTTTGGCCTTTTAGTCATTTTAGGGGCACAAATATTTTTGTTTCTTGAAAAGGTCATCAAAGTCATTGAATCAACTTATAGGAACTTATGTACCAATAGTTCTTAAATTGTTATTCTCAATGATCGCTGGAGCTGAATTGGTCTCTTTCACCACCTATCTCTAGTTGCCTATGCATGATTTAATTTTTTATATCAAGAAAGAGAGAATATGAAGGCATAAGTTCTCCATCTTTGATATGAAGCTTTGTTTTATTCTGGTAGACCTGATTTTTACCCCAAAAGTTCTTCTACGTGCTTTGCAAGAACCCCTTGATCCAAGTAAAGATTGTTGAGGAAATAAGAGAAGTTATTGGTAATAACATGAAGGATAATGGAAGTGTGGATGATTTTGTAGCAAGTATTACAGAAGAAGTCCTCGAGAAAATGCATTATCTTCATGCAACATTGACAGAGACTTTGAGGCTATACCCTGTTGTTCTAGTGGTACTACTTCCATCCATAAAACTGTAATATATGGATAACCAAAACAAAAAGAAATCTGCCATTTCTACTCTTTTGTATCTATCTGTGACTATATCTCTTACGCAACATATTATTTGTTGATATTCAGGATGGTAGGTGTGCGGATGTAGATGATGTTCTTCCTGATGGCTTACACATCAGGAAAGGAGATGGGGTTTATTATATGTCTTATGCAATGGGGAGAATACGTTTCATTTGGGGGAATGATGCTGAGGATTTCTGACCAAAAAGATGGTTGGAAGATGGGATTTTCAGTCAGAGTCACCATTCAAATTCATCGCATTTCTTGTAAGAGTATGATTTAATATATTATTATACCTTCATACTTAACATCTCCCGAACTGATGTAGGTGATCACTGAGGCTATGTAGTTGCTATTAAGTACAATTTGCATTGGAGTGAGTTAGAATCCCATGGTGGTTGGGAAATAGACTCGTGGACTACACATATGAGCTTGGACAAATACTCCCCTCATGAGGTAACTTTTAGAGTTAAGTAAGATCCAAGTGTCATATCCTTACATGAAGAGGGTATTAAGAGTGGGATAAAGTCCTCATTGATTAGGGCATGAACTGGTGGTCTCCTTATAAGGACTTGAGCAATCGTCACCTCATGTGATAACTTTTGGGGTTGTGTTACCTCAGAGTGCCATATCGTTACAGTTCAGGAAATAGGAGACTATGCTAAAAAATGTCAAATTTTAGCAGAGAACTAGTCAAGATCTCACCAAGGGATTTTGATGCTTATGTTAGTTTGTAACTGCGAAGACAGTAGTCTCAAAAGATATGAAAGATCTCCCTCCAAGCCGTACATACGACTTCATCGAATACGATTTTTCGCAGAATTCTATATGTATCTATGAGATCGAGTATAGATTTCTATTTACTCACTTAAATTAAGTATCCGTTTCCCTTCCTTTCCTACTAGGATTGGAAGGGTGAATTCATAAAAAAGAATGAAATTTGTGAAATTTGTATTCAATGCAATTGATCCTAAATGAGATAAAATCAGGAAAAAAATCGATTGGAATAAAAGAAATCACTAAAAAAATATCTCGCTGGTCACATAAATTAATCACCGAATTGGACCAACAAATAGGTGAATTTCAAGATCACATATCAATAGATCATCAACAATGGATCTCCCAAGTCCTCGAAAGAAAGGATACTCTGGACTAAAAAAAGGATTTCAAGGTTAAGTATCAATAGAAAACCTGAAACTTTAACAACCTACACAAACTCATGTTACTGCTAAGTAAGAAAGATTGCTTTATGAGCAAATTTGGAAAAGTTTAACCATCCTGAGAAAAGAGAAGCACTCGAAATCTTCTCTCCATTAGCAAGCTTTTCAAGAAAAGCAGTGAATATTGTTAATATCTGTCCATTCTATATAGAGTACATCCATTTAGCTTGAAAATGGAGTATCAGATATAGTCAAAGTCTCAATACAACAAGTGGTTTCTTTACTAATAGAGCAGAAATGAGTCCTCTTGATTTATCTGTCAAAAGACCAGATTCATAGACAAAGTTTGAGGTAAATAATTTGGATGATAAAGATGGAAAATCAAAGGAAGGCGATGGAAATGGTGATGGAATTTCAAATATAACTTTCATGCAATAGAGTATATGAGCATAATTTGGAGCTATGTGGCTGAGATAGAATCTTTCAGATCTCTTCCGGGCAATTCTGATGCTGACAAGCTTAAGGCTTTTATTGATGACCTTAATTCTGGGGTTGATATTTGTGATGAATCTATCTTCCTTTCACCAAGTTCAGATAAATTCCATCGAATTGTTAGTCCTTATCACGTGCTCGTTCATAGTTTCTTTTGGAACTATCCTATATCTGATATGTTAAAACCTTTCGGGCAATTCATAACTTTTTCAAGGAAACATTAAAATTCCTTGTAATAGATACAATTGATGGAGTAGAGAACCAATCAAAATGTGTTCGTATGAGATTAAATAATGGAGGGAATAATGGAAGAGGTAGATACTCTAGGAAAAGGAAAGACCGAGATGATACATGTTACAACAGTAGAGGTTCAGATAGTTGTCTAGGACATCTTAGCAAGTTCCTCAGGTAAACTCATGTTGTTGGTGGTGGATCATGCTATGCAAACATGAGTGGCAGTAAAGACAAGGATTTGTTCTATTATAGCCATCACAAACTGTTGTAGGGCGTGTGTATGCCGAGGGTGCATCTGGAGAAGGTCATAATCAATATTCACAGTAGAGCTCAAAACGCAAAATTTTCAGAATTCCTAATCCAAGACAACACATTTACATCTAAAGTGTGCAAAACAATCATTCTGTGCACAAGGATAATGTTGTGAGATCTCAACTTCAAAATATACTACACTAACATAGCGGACCAATTGATCATCTCAATAGATAACTTGCATAGCGCATCATCTTTAATCATATTACAACATAAAACATACATGTTTAAGGCTTTAAGCAATCCACTAACACAACTTATGCTCATCCCCGGTAAGCTCATACTTAGCTATGATGAACAATCAGTTATGAAATATTTTTCAGGTAAATTTAGGAGGAGTCGAGAACCAAACTTCTCCACTCAGCTATGATGAGCAGTCAGTTATGAAATATTTTTTAGGTAAAGTTACGAGGAGTCGAGAACCAAACTTCTCCACGAAGATGATATTCACTCAAGAGCTCGGCAATGGAGATTCAAATAGATTATTTCAAGGATTCCGAGGGAAAATATGAGGATGCCATGCTATTCATTCAAGAGCTGGGCAATGGAGATTCAAATAGATTATTTCAAGGATTTCGAGGGAAAATATGAGGATGCCAACATTGTAGGTATTAAAGGAATTGAAAGTGATGAGTAATGGTGATGACAATGAAATCAACAAAATATCCAAGGAAATGAAAGAGGAAAGCAACATCTTTTGTCAAGTTAGAAGTGAGATCGGTAGAATATGAGAGAAGAATGTTGTCTTAGAGAAGCTGGAGCAATGAAAATTTCACACTTCAATAGTCCAACAATAGTGATTTCTAATTCTAGACACTTCTTTACCCCAACCCAAATGCCTCAGCCTCACCACAGAATTTCAAAGATAACTTTCATGCAATTGAGTATATGAGGTAAGACCCTATAGAACCACAGAACAATCTTGGAAATGTCAACTTAACAATAAAGCAATTTCCTACAGCAACCAAGAAGCTTCAAAATAAATAAATAAAAAATTACAGACTTGAAATCCCAAACCTGTCCGAAAGCACATGGCAAATTGAACCCAAAGCATGAACAAAATTGAACGCCAACAATATATTCAAATGCAACAAGAAGAATAAAACAAAAACGTGAAATACAACTAATCAAAATGGAAGAGACAACAGGAAAACCATAAAAAAGAAAATACTAAATGGTTGCAGATTTACCTAGAGAGGGAACAAGATTTTTCACCTGGAAGATAAACATAGAGTGAAGAATGAGGTGTGTTTTCTACCCTTAAATTGTCACTTGGTGAAATTTATGTCAGTTTAAACTCAAAAGCAGAATTGGCACTATCATCACTGAGTGTTTCCGCGTGCCTTCTCAGATGCAAAGTGCAAGACACGTAGGGTTTAGCTAATAGCTAAAGCATCAACTAAATTACATGTAACCCTTATTTTTGTAATCTTTTGACATGTATGCACCCATGTTGAAAGCTTCTTTCTAATATAAGAGAATATACAAATTTAACTTATTTTGGCAGACAATTTAAGAAAGAAAAAAATTAAAATATATAGTCTAAAATAAGTGATAGTATTTATTTTGTTGCAAATCATTTCGTTAAATATAAAATAAATATTTAAAATTAAGTTGTTACGAAATATATAAATTTGTGGTAATTTTTTTAGGACTGATTGAAAAGAAAAATGAGTCATATAAATTGAGAGTCTGGGATAGAGGAAGTATTTATTTGTGGCTTAACTAATTATGAATTTGTTCTAGGAAGCAAAGGTGGAGGCGTGGAGCAAAAGAAAATTTATTTTATTGATTATGAATTACAATTTCTTTTATTTAATGGATTTTAAATATGTAACAGTGCATTTAATTGTTATTGAATCTTCCGCAATGCAGATCTAGTAGCTAAAATTTTCCAAATACAAGTCTCGTTCTAATATAGTTAGAGCAACAATAAGAGTGATAGAGGAATCCAGCATAGCGGCTAAAAGACTGCTACAGAGGACGCGCCACGATGAACAAGTGACCGCTACAATGATACCTATTATAGAGATAGTGCAATTCGAGTTCTTATTTAAGTTTATATTTATTCATTTCTCTCGGTGTTATGAGGAGAAAAACACATGATTCGAGAAAAAAACTACATTTTTAAGGCGAAATTTGAAAATAGAACAATTTCTTCTATCGTGTATTCACAATTAGTGCAACCAAGCCCGTAAGACAGAATCTCGAGATATGTTAATTTCAGGAGTTTAACTCCTAATCTAGAAGGATTCCTCCTTAA
This sequence comes from Solanum rostratum, assembly GCA_029948455.1. NCBI lineage: Eukaryota > Viridiplantae > Streptophyta > Magnoliopsida > Solanales > Solanaceae > Solanum > Solanum rostratum. The sequence goes on along the minus strand of CM057048.1, from coordinate 34,184,973 downwards.
AACACCCTTAATCCAAATTTTACGGAAGAAGAGATCAAGAGAAGCAGAGAAAGAACTCTCCAAGAAGTGATTCTAGTATTTCCTCACAAATTCTCCATCATAACTCTAGTTTATGGGCAAGGAATGCAATTGCACGGGTACTTAGGTAGCAGCTTGACATCAAGGTAGATAATGATTTAATTATAGACTTGACTAGTGAAATGTGTATGCATTGTAGAATTGACGAGATGTCATGATTAGACTTTCGAGCATGGTGGTTGGACAGTTAACGATTACAATAACATAAAAAAGTTGATATATGTAGAGGTATGTACATGATATTCAAGAAATGTTTATTGTTGAGGAATGAATCATGAGAAGTATCGCTACTTAGTGCTCCAAGTCATTTAGGATGCAAATTTTGTTGTTTACAAATACTTTTCATAAGTTTTTATTTACAATTTATTTATGCACTCTTAAGGATACGTGTGTTTTGTTGTTGCTTGTAACCACACATACATTGGTTTTTGAGCACAAAGTTCATTGATTCTTGATAATTGAGTTTGTTACTTATAATTCAAGATTTTCAATTTAAATTATACATCTTTTAAGTTTATAATTATGTCATGTACAATGAGTTTTGATCTTGTTCTTGTAAATATGAGTAGCTAAATCTCAAGAATAAAATTGACAGAACCATGATAAATCAAAGAAGTTAGTTAACGGACTTAGGAATTCTTGAATGATGTTCATTTATATATTGTTCTTCGATCTCTTCGTATTAATTGCTTTATAATAGTTGCAAACATTAACAACCATCTTGATTCTTAACTTGTTTGATAAAAGACGTAGAAAATAGACAAAGAGATCAACAACCAAAATTTGATGTTATTAATCTTAATCTGATGACATAAGCCTCGATGGGTTAAGTTAATCCGAACTAAGGTAAGAGTCAAGATTCAGACATTTAAAAATTGAGAGGTAGTTAGAGTGATATTCATCAATGAAGGGTCAAAAGACATTTATGTGAACTAATCTTGCTAAGAAATGGGATAGATCACTAGTGCATTATGTATACTATGTTATGAATTATAGTGAACATCGTCCTAATCCATTCTATAAATCAATACAAATGACATAGTATTATGTTGTTACTTGGTTAGGAAAAGTTATAAACTATTACTTCTCACTTTGGAATCCCTTTTGGAAATAACTGACCACAAGTTTAAATAACCATATTTGGGGACGAACATTTCCAAGGGGAATATATTGTAAGGACCCCTAAGTTAGGAGTCTAGAAGTGTAAAAAGTTGGGACTAAAAAGTCCAAGACTCATTTCACGAGCTTAGTTCACAGTCCGTGGTTCAGACCACGAACCGCAGACTAGGCTCATGGATGGGGACTTCAGGTATTGGGAATTTTGTTATGCATCAACTCTATGACCCGTGGTAGGAAACACAAACCGTTGAAGGAATTGTGGGAATGATTTCTAGACATGAAGGAAATTTGAAATTTCTATAAATGGACAACAATAAACAGGACGGTCCGTGATCCTTTATACAACCTGTAGTTTGGCTTCATAAATGGGGCCCAGAGAAATAAAAATTTCATCAAGTGTGGACGGACCCCACGAGGCCATACCCAACTCATGGATTGATGTACTGCCCGTGGATAGGGTTTTCATGGTTAGGTCGCTGGTAACCAATCTCTGAAGATTAGAAAGGGAGAGTAAGACAGCGAGAACCATGGCTCGTTGTTCAATCCACAACTCATAATTGGGGTCTCGTGGTTCTTGTCCAGCAGTTTTAATGAAGGGCAGTTTTTGTCCTCTCCACCAATCCTAAGCCTAAACAATGTTATTTTATGACCCTTTAAGCCCCTAAGCAGACCTTAAAGCCCTAGAATCCCATTCTTTTTTCATTCTTCCACTTTCATAAATTCTCTTAAGGCAAATGTCCTTTTTACAAACAAGGCAAGATGGTTAGAGTTTTCAAGGATCCTCTCCATAACAACAAATTCCTTCTTCTTAGTCTACACCTAAGGTATGTGAGTTGATTTGTGGGTCTCCTTTCGCTCACAAAATCTTGCATTAGAATCTTTTACCATTTTTTTTAAGTTCCTTGAATTTACCATGCATGATAATGATGATTTCATGATGTTTATGTTATATTATGCCCTTAATGCTACCATGAGATGTTTATTAAGTATTTTAATGTGTTTGAGTTGATGATAATGACTCCAATTATTTGGGCTTTGAATGAAGGTGAGTGGGCTATTAATGAATTTTTTAAATAGACATATTACTCTCATGATCATGCATGCTTCATATGACTTATGAGTTTTCCCAACTAATGATTTGCCCCACTAAGTTTGAAGTCAATCCTTGCATGTTATATGATGATAAGTAGGGCAAGAAAGAAAGATTTTAAGTTGATGATAAAGATATAAGTATGTCAATAATGTCCTAAATGGTGTTTATGATGGCCCCCAAGATGAAAGGTTCCATGTGTTTCTAACTACTCTTGAGATTGCTACTTATGATTCTAAGTGTCACTATTTGACTAATTTTATGTTCAAAGGAATTTTGTGGGATGACTTAAGACCAAATGAGGCATGCATTGAGGTGAGGTTTATTAAGGGAATCCTAGAAGTAACCCTTTGCCCCGTTAACAATGTGCCACCACAGGAGCACTTGTAGGCTATGCTAATGGATCCACGTCGGCAAATTATGATATATGATGCATGCTATGTGATAGAGTTCCACCCGGCAAGTGGACTCCCTGTGCCAACATGTGGGTTATATTGGATTCCATGTAGTACTTCACATAGTCTTATATGTTAGATACAGTCTATTCTCGCAATGTTTATGATCAATGTCTTCGTTCCATCACATGTGTTTCAGATGTTGCATAATTTATTTCATTTTGATCAATATTCCTTGTGCATGTTTAAACTTATGTTAATGTTACCTTCACCATTCCATGCATAAAAGTCTTTAACTTATGAATGATGACATCACAATTACACACTTGTATTGCATATCACATGCTTAGTACATTCCAAAAGTACTAACACACATTTTGCCTACATGATGTCACCATGTAGGAATTGGCGCTCCTCTTCCCCCCAGTTCATGGCTAGTTCTTCCGATGCTCCAAGACTAGTATTGTTGTGGTGAGCCTTAGTTTAGGACTCCACCTCTTTTCCCTTATTTCTATGTACTTTTGGAAATGATGTATATTTTGGTTTTTAAACTGGAGGCTTTTACTTTCTATGTTCAAATTTGGAATCTTTTCTATTTGAGGAAAATCGACCATTTACTGGTTCCCATTTATTCATGTTCTAGATGGTATGTTTATGGACACTATGTATGTTTTGAGATGTTGCTTTTATTCAAACAATATCCCATAGACCTTATCCCGTTTATTTCTGCAAAATGATTGAGTTTGTGCCTATGAATGCTCAATACATTAAGATGACTTGGATGAGGTGCCTATGGGTGTCTCATTCGCCCTGTTACAACTAGAACCTAGGCTTGGGTCATGACAAACTTGGCATTAGAGCATGAGGTTTTAAAATATTCATTAGATTTCCAAACATACCGCATCAAGTAGTGTCTCATTCAAGGTTGTGAAGCATGCCATAACTATGAATAAGAGGCTATGAGACGTTCAGGAACGTATTCCATTCTTCATTATTCATGTCATGCCATTAGAGTTTTCTAAGGTTCTTTTATAACTAGCAATGTTCTTTTTGTTATTGCTAGATCATGCTGGTAAGAAGAGCTCTACAACTAACGACCACGCCTGAGCAACAAGCCTCTCTTTGAAACACGATAATAGGGTGTCTCACGTGGAGTTTAGACCCACATTCATCATGCTAGCCCAAGCTTTGGCTAATTAAGCCAATAGAGAGATTGTTATTCCTCCCAAGTTCCCACTCCAGCTACATGGGTTAGAGATTTCAGGAGATGAACTCTCCGGAGTTCCACAACTCTAAGATAGAAGAGGGAGCCCATTGACTTCATATAAAAGGTTTACCAAATTATTGCCATAATAGGAGTTCCCTTGAATGGGAAGGCCAAGTTGGTGGCCTTCTTAAAAAATAGAAACTTAAACAAAAGGAATTCATATGAAAAAGACCAATTAAGTCATTACAAAAAAAAAATGATTCTGAACTCTATGCATTATCAAACGAAAAAGATAATTTTAAAAAATGTTATAGATATGATATTTTAGCATCTAAATCGATTAATTATGAAAATAAAAGTGACTCATTTATTTCTAGATTACCCTTTCAAGTAAAGAAGAACTTCGAAATTTCGTATAATTCCAACCCGTCCAAACACAACTTTGTTGATATGCCCGGCAATCTTCATATCAATAATTATCTAAGAAAAGGCAATATTCTAGATATAGAAATAAATCTCGATAGAAAATATTTTGATTGGAAAATTCTCCATTTTTCTCTTAGACAAAAAGGAGATATTGAGGCCTGGGTTAAGATCAATACCAACAGTAATCCAAATACTCAAATTGGTATTAATAATTATCAAATATTGATAATTATCAAATAATTGAGAAAAAAGGGGGTTTTTATCTTACAACTCATCAAAATCCAAAAAAAACTCAAAAAAAATTCGAAAAAAGTATTTTTTGATTGAATGGGAATGAATGAAAAAATATTTAATCGTCCCATATTGAATCTGGAATTTTGGTTCTTCCCAGAATTTTTACTACTTTCTAATGTCTATAAAATAAAACCGTGGATTATACCAAGCAAATTCCTTCTTTTAAATTTGAATACAAATGAAAAGGTTAGTCAAAATAAAAACCAAAAACAAAACTTTTTTATACCATAAAAAAAAAAGAATAGAATTCAAGAAGCAAAAGAACCCGCAAGTCAAAGAGAGCATGGATCAGGTATAGAAAACAAAGAAAATCTGGGCCCTGTTTTCTCAAAACATCAAAACGATCTTGAAAAAGATTACGTGGAATCAGACACAAAAAAGGGTAAAACTAAAAAACAATACAAAAGCAACACGGAAGCAGAACTAGATTTGTTCTTGCAACGTTATTTGCTTTTTCAATTGAAATGGAAGGATGCTTTGAATCAAAGTATGCTCGAAAATATCAAGGTATATTGTCTCCTGCTTCGACTGACAAATCCAACCAAAATTACTATATCGTCAATTCAAAGGAGAGAAATGCGTTTGGATACAATGCTGATTCAGGCAAATTTACCTCTTACAGACTTGCTAAAGAAGGGGGTATTGATTATCGAACCCATTCGGTTCTCTGTAAAAAATAATGGAGAATTTCTTATGTATCAAACCATAGGTATTTCATTGGTTCATAAAAGTAAATACCAAACTAATCAAAGATACCGAGAACAAAGATATGTTGCTAAAAAGAATTTTTATGAATTCATTCTGTAACCTCAAACTCAAAGAATAAATACAGAACAAAATCATTTTGATTTGCTTGTTCCTGAAAATATTTTATGGTCTAGACGTCGTAGAGAATTGAGAATTCAAAGTTTTTTTAATTCTTTGAATTGGAATGGTGTCGATAGAAATTCAGTATTTTGCAACGAAACCAATGTAAAAAACTGGAGTCAATTTTTGGATGAAAGGAAACCCTTTTATAAAGATAAAAATGAATTAATTAAATTTAAGTTCTTTCTTTGGCCTAATTATCGATTAGAGGATTTAGCTTGTATGAATCGTTATTGGTTTGATACCAATAATAGTAGCCGTTTCAATATCTTAAGAATACATATGTATCCATGATTGAAAATTAATTGATAGTACTATATACCCTGTCTCATATAGAGTATCTGAAAGCAAACAAAAGCACACATGCCTTGTTTTACATCTCATTCGAATCTAATTCGAGTAGACGATACTAAATCAATAAAATAAGGTATCGATTAGATCTAAAAATGAATCAACAAAACCTTTTTTATTTTAGGATTTTAGGTTTCAATTATTCGCTTTTGTGAATGAAAAAAACGTACCTATCACCTTTTTGGATTCCTATCTGAATCAAATTTAAAATTTGATTAATTTATTGGAATTGATAAAATTAGAGGTTCATAAAGAACTTAAGTCTATATACCACGTTCAAATTACTGGCATTATTATTACTGATCAATAAAATTCGAAAAAATCCATATATGTAAAATAAAGAAAAGAAAGGGGAAATTCGTTTATGGTAAAAAATTCTGTCATTTCAGTTATTTCTCAAGAAGAAAAGAAAGGATCTGTTGAATTTCAAGTATTCAATTTCACCAATAAGATACAGAGACTTACTTCACATTTAGAATTGCACAAAAAAGACTATTTATCTCAGAGAGGTTTGAAGAAAATTTTGGGAAAACGTCAACGACTGCTAGCTTATTTGGCAAAAAAAAATAGAGTACGTTATAAAGAATTAATTAATCAATTGGCCATTCGAGAGACAAAAACTCGTTAATTTGATTAAATTAATTTGCAGAGTTATTGCATTTTCACATATATGTTTCGATTAAATTTTGATGAACATCTTTTCACTTTCAGTAATTCATGGAAGAATGAATGAATCGTTACAAAACTTATGACTGCACCAACTACAAGAAAAGACCTCATGATAGTCAATATGGGGCCTCAGCACCCATCAATGCACGGTGATTTTTTAAGAAAGAGACAATATACCATTATTCATGTCATGAGTGGGTCAAATATATGGTATGAATAATGGGTGGAGTAAAGGGGCCAATGAGTGGGTCAAATCAAGTGGGAAGATTTCAAGGATACTTTATTGGACTGATTCTTTCCAATAAAGTTGAGGATGGCTAAGGTATAAGAGTTTATCAACCTTAGGCTAGGGAACATGAAAGTGAGAGAGTATTCTCTCAAGTTCACCAAACTCTCCAAATATGCTCCTTTCATGGTAGCGGGTCCAAGAGCCCGAATGAGTAAATTCATATCTGGTTGTCAGACTTGGTGTCAAATGAGTGCAAAATAGCCATGCTTGTGAAGAAGATGGACATCTCCTACTTGATGACGAACATTGAACAAATTGTGGAGGAGAAGCTGAGGGAGAGAGCAAGGGAGTCCAAGAGGACCCGGGTTGATGGTGGGGGATATTCTCACCAGATGAGTAGAGGCCAAAACAAGTTACAAGATAGATATAAGCAAGGTGGCCAAGGGTCTACCAATGCTCCTTTTTTCCAATCCACCAAGGACAAGGTGTAGCTCCAAAGCCCCAAACTCTAAATTTCCCCAAGCATAGGAGCTCCCACAAGGGGGAGTGCTTGGCCAGTTCAAACGCATGCTTCAAGTGTAGAAAGCTTAGGCACCATGCAAAGGATTACAGAAGTAGAAGTGCAAGGCCCCAAGGCCAAGGTGGGAGAGTTCAAGATTACACAAGGACCAATCGATTCTATGCCCTTCATGGCTGACAAGAAGTTGAAGAGGCCCTGGATGTTGTTACTGGTATGTGGAAAGTTTATAATTTTGATGCACATGCGTTGTTAGATCCGGGGGGAAATTTGTCATTTGTAACTCCTTTCCTTGCAAATATATTCCATGCATGTCCCGAAATCTTTAATGAGCCTTATGAAATGTGTACCCCCATAGGAGAAGAGGCTATAAAATCAACTTCCAATGAGTCCATTCTTGAGTGGGAGGGTAGAAATTCTTCATGTAGAGATCGGTTTGTTTCCTTTATAAAGGCTCGGAAAATGATCTCAAAGGGATGCATATATTATCTAGTAAGGGTCAAAATATGTCACTTCCAAAATCCTTTCTCTTGAGTCATCCCTCTTGTCAATGAATTCCTCGATGTATTTCTCGATGAGTATCAGGCGTTCCTTCTGAAAGGGAAGTAGATTTTGGCATAGACCTCCTGCCCAATACTCAACCTATCTCAGTTTCTCCTTATAGAATGGCTCCGACAAAGTTGAAAGAATTAAAGGGACTATTAAAAGATTTATTGGAAAAGAATTTCATCAAAACTAATAGGTCTCCGTGAGGTGCTTCAGTCTTGTTTGTGAGAAAGTATGACGGGTCACCCCGCATGTGTATAGACTATCGGAAACTCAACAAGGTCACTATTAAGAATAAATATCTACTTCTAAGGATAGATGACTTGTTTGACCAATTAAAAGGGGCTACGTATTACTCGAAGATGGATTTGAGGTCCAGATATCACCAACTAAGGGTAAGAGAGAGTGACATTCCTAAGACGGCTTTTCAAACTAGGTATGGTCATTTTGAATTTGTAGTAATGTCTTTTGGTCTTGCCAGTGCACCAACTATCTTCATGGACCTTATGAATAGGGTATTCAAGCCCTACCTTGATATGTTCGTAGTGGTATTCATTGATGATATCCTAATCAACTCCCGGAATGAGGAAGAACACATGGAGCACTTGAGAGTGGTGTTACAAACTTTAAGGGAGCAAAAGGTTTTTGAAAAATTTGAAAAGTGTGAATTTTGGGTAAGTGAGATTGCCTTCTTTGGGCATGTAGTGTGAAGTGATGGCATCAAGGTTGACCCTAAAAAGATTAAAGCGGTAAGAAATTGGCCAGTGCCATTGACTCCTATAGAAATTAGGAGTTTCTTGGGCCTAGCTAGGTACTATAGGAGGTTTGTGGAAGGTTTCACTTCTATTTTGTCCTTAGTGACCAAGTTAACTCAAAAGAAGACAAAGTTTGTGTGGACAGATGACTGTGAAAAGAGTTTCCAAACCTTGAAGGATCTGTTAACTTCGACTTCAATCTTGACCTTGCCAAAAGAAAATGATGGGTTTGTTGTCTATTATGATGCCTCAAGAATTTGGTTGGGGTGTGCATTGATGTAACATGGCAAGGTAATCGCCTATGCCTCAAGGCAATTGAATGTACATGAGAAGAACTATCTAACTCATGATCTTGAGCTTGCGGCCGTAGTGTTTCCTTTGAAAATTTGGCATCACTACTTGTATGGGGTTAATGTAGATGTCTTCACCGATCACAAGAGCCTTCAATATGTATTCACCAGAAAAGATCTCAACATAAGGCAATAAAGGTGGTTATAGCTTCTCAAGGACTATGCTATGAGTGTAAAGTACCACCCGGGTAAAGCTAACATGGTAGCCGATGCTCTTAGAAGAGTTTCCATGGGTAGTGCGTCTCACCTAGAAGATGGTAAATAAAGGGAGTTAGCCAAAGAAGTCCATAGGTTGGCTAGATTGGGAATAAAGTTTAATAAATTTGGTAGTAGTGGTCTGATGGTGCTACATAGGTATGAATTTTCTTTGATTAAGGATGTTAATTCTAAGCAGGACCTTGATCCTTCTCTAGTTGAATTGAAAGCCTTGGTGAAAGAAAGAAAGGTAGAAGTTTTCTCACAAGGGGAAGAGGTGTACTCCGATATCAAGGGAGATTGTGTATGCCAAATGATAGTGAGTTGAAGAAGTTGATAATGCAAGAAGCTCACAACTCTTTTTACTCTATTCATTTATAGAGATTTGAGGGAGGTCTATTGGTAGAACGGAATAAAGAGGGACATTGCCAAGTTTGTGTCTGGGTGTGCTAATTTCCAACAAGTCAAAGTTGAGCATCATAGGCCAGGTGGCGTAACTCAAGATATTAATGGTCCTACTAGGAAGTGGGAAAAGGTCAATATGGACTTTCTAGTGGGGTTGCCTATGACCAAGAAATGCTTTGACTCTATCTGGGTGACAGTGGATCGAATGAAAAAGTTGGCTCATTTCTTACATGCTAGAATGGCATTTGGAGCTGAAGACTATGCTCACTTTTATATCTATGAATTGTTGAGGTTGCATGGGATTCCATTATCCATCATATTGGATTTTGGTTCCGAATTTACATCTCATTTTTGGAAATCATTCCAAAGAGGTCTTGGTACTAAGGTGAAATTGAGTACTACCTTCCATCCCTAAAATTATGGGCAAGCCGAGAAGACAATTCAAACATTGGAAGATATGTTAAAAGCTTGTTTGTTGGAGTTTAAGGGAAGTTGGGATGAGCATTTTCCTGTCATCGAGTTTGCCTACAATAATAGGTTTTTGCAAGCATCGAGATGGCACCATTTGAGGCATTATATGGTAGACGATGTATATTATCTATTAGGTGGTTCGAAGTTGATGAGATCGCCTTTCTAGGATTGGACTTAGTCATGGACGCAATAAAAAAGGTGAGACTCATACGGAAAAAGTTGAAAATGGCCCAAAGTCTCCAAAAGTCCTACTCTAATGTAAGGAGGAGGGGCCTTGAGTTTAAAATTGGTGATTGGGTTTGTTTGAAGGTGTCTCCCATGAAGGAGTGATCTGATTTGGTAAAAAGGGGGAAGTTAAGCTCTAGGCATGTAGGGCCTTACAAAGTGGTAGGAAGAATGGGCAAAGTGGCATATGAGTTGGACTTACCTATGGAAA